>PVKC010043132.1:0-11838 GCA_004027635.1 Crocidura indochinensis | reverse complement strand
CTACAAAAGACCTTCAAACAATTTTAATCTTTTTAATCTTAGAGTTATGCATATCAAAAGCCTGACATGGTTCCCATTTCACTGAGATCAATGTTGTAATTGGCTGGTGAAATAGCACAAGGTTAAGGTGCCTGCTTGATGCAGATGACTCTGTTTCTATTCATCCAAAGCAACAAGTCTCTCTCTTTTATTTTTTTTTATAATATCTGTATTTAAGCACCATTATTACAAGCATGTTTGTAATTGGATCAGTCATAAAAATAACACCTCCCAGGGCTGGAGAGATTGCATGGAGGTAAAGCATTTGCCTTGCAATGCAGAGGGTCAGTGGTTCAAATCCTGGCATCCTATATGGTCCCCTGAGCCTGCCAGGAGCGATTTCTGAGCATAGAGCAGGAGTAGCTCCAGAACAATACTGGTGTGACCCAAAAACAAACAAAAAAATTTTTAAATAACACCTCCCTTCACCAGTGCAAATTCCCACTACCAATGCCCCCCCATCTCTCTCCTCCTCCAGCTACTCCCTGTATTTGAGACAGGCATTCTACTTCTCTCACTCATTACATTATCATGGTAGTTGTTAGTGTAGTTATTTCTCTTCTGCACTCACCACTCTTAGTGGTGAGCTTCATATCCTGAGCCAGTCCTTCCAGCCCTTATCTCTATTGTCTCTGGGAATTATTGCAAGAATGCCTTTAATTTTTCTTAAAACCTATAGATGAATGTGTGTCTCTCTTCCCCTCTGACTTATTTCACAGTGGATCAAACACTCCTGAAATTCATTTGGAACAATAAACACCCATGAATAGCTAGGGTAATCCTTGTAAAAAGAATTTAGGAGACATCACTTTCCCCAACTTTAAATTCTATTACAAAGCTATAGTCATTAAAACAGCATGGTATTGGAATAAAGACAAATCCTCAGATCAGTGGAATAGAATTCAGAGAATGATCCCCAGACATAGAATCAATTCATCTTTGATAAAAGGGCAATAAATGCAAAATGGAGCAAGGAAAGACTCTTCAACAAGTGTTGTTGCAACACTGGTCAGCCACTTGCAAAAACAGTGAACTCAGACTCCATCTAACACCCTGCACAAAAGTCAAATTGAAGTGGATCACACCTAAGCATCATTAGGTGTGGCCTCAAACTCTGACTCCAAATAAGTAAATAGAATTGGATGAAAATTCAACATGTCAGAAAAGTATAGATCTTTCTGGAGAAAGTACAGGAAATAGATTCCCTTCTATTTCCCTTCTAGAAGACCCCACATACCTTGGATCATGGTGCTCTTATTGTTTGTCCAAAGCCAGTAATGTTAGTTTCATCTGTCTCAGCTGGCACCCTCGTAGTACTTTTGTACTTTTTTTGACCACCTATGTCAGCTTTGAATCCACCTAGAAAACTTAGTATCCATATTTGAGATATATTTATTAGCAAACAATCTCATCTACCATCTTAATTCTCATTAACCTAATCAAATTATAGGGGACCATATGGGATACCGGTAACCAAACCACCATCAGTCCTGAATAGGCCTTGTGCAAGGCAAACACCCTACCTCTATGCTATCGCTCCAGCCTCATCAATGCATTTATCAATGCAGATATCTACTACATGATTCCTCTATGAATCCACACATCCATAAGAACAGAAAGAAGCAGTTAAACCAAAAATTGACAACAAGACCTGGTCCCCCGCAATGTTTGCAGGCTTAAATCAGTACAGATAGGCAACTGTTATCAGAGTGTGGAAAGTACTTCTCATAGTTACCTGTCCCAGACAGAGCAAGATCAAGTTCAGGGCATTGCTAGAACTAGATACTAACCCAGGTCTCTGATGATTACTTCCTCCATTATATTCTTTCTTTTTAAATATAGCTAAGTTTTTTTAAGGATGGAAGTGTTAGAATACTCATTAGTTCCATGACCTTCTGAAAACAGATCATAAACCTTATCCACCAAAGACCCGTTCATTTGTATTACAATGCTGCTAATGATCTTAAATGTTTATATCATTAGAATGAGTCATATATATATATCTGTGCATTATGTTTTCTGATGTATATCCCCCTTCTTGATCTTCAAATTATGACATCTGCTTACTGGGTTTCTTTTAGCATTTAGTAGGTCTTATTAGATAACGTACATATAAGACTTAAGAGGTTGGGAATTTATACCTTCCAGTATTATCTCTGGTTTTGCTCAGTCTGAGTGTCAGCATTTCCATCTTAAAATAAACAGGAAATGTGCTCTAAAATAATTGCAAAGAACAGCTAATAAAACTCATTATAAAGCACATTAGTAATATACACAGTGTCATCTAAGTGCTAATAATAAAACAACAAGAAACGAGGAATCTAATTCACCCCATTTGCCTCTGAGTCACACTCCCTAGTTATAGTAACATTCAGTGAAAGTGAGGAAGACAGAACCAGGCCAGAGCTGAGAGATGTCTGAAAGCCAACCTAGCAGATAGGTGACAATCAAAGGTCTAGGAGACCTCCACAGAGCCATTTGCTGGAATCCTTTGCTCTGTTGTCTTTAAAGATACAATTTCTTCGGTAACTCTCTCAAGATTACACACCCCCAGATAGTTGGAAAGACCTCTCTTTTTGAAATTTAAGTCAGTTTGCTTTGGCTCTGCCTTCAATAGGAATGGAAAAAAGCTATTCACATTTACACACACACACCACAACCACCACCAACACCACCACCACCAACAACAACACCTCTATATATAGTAATATCCTTTCTGATGGCTGATGGCTGACATTGAGATAACTCTTCCATAGCATTTCTCAATGTTCATTGCACAGAAATGCAGTACTCTGGAGTCTTGTTTGGTTTTAAATTCTTAAAATGTAAAAGTCTGAGAACCTTAGAGTGGAATGAGATCTTAGAGCTCAGTTCCTCCAAATATCTAGATTTTATATGCAAAAACTGATGCTCTGATAAATAAGGCAAGTAGATTACAGTAGATTATTAAGGCAAATTGCTCTAAGCAAGTCCTATGGATTTTGATAACTACATACATGTATAACTGAGTAATATTTAATTTATGCTAATTTCTAATAGGCTTATTCTTAACATAATACTTCCAGATATTTGTATGGCATGCAGGTATTTATTTTGAACATAGCAGACATCCCTCTTCTTGCATAATTGTTAACTCTTTTGTCAGAGAACTCATTTCCCTCAATTAATCATGATTTTACACTATCGTGTCAAAGCACCTAATGTAAGGGGGTCATACTAAATTGTAATTTCACTTTTTTTGCCTTCATCTAATATTCACAAAACTTCTCCCAAAGCCAGGATATAGTATATAGTATCTGATTAAATACTCAAAACATCTTTAACACCAATTATTAAGAGTAATAATTTATCTTAAAGGTGAAAAATTGAGGAATAGGAAGGTTGTGAATCATATTCAAGAGTGTCCATGGTTCAAGACCTAAGGGTTCTAATTTGTGCTCAGGACAGCATGTGGCATATCACTGGTGGTTTCACATCTTTAAGTCAAGGAACAATGCTAACGCTCCATTTTCCCCACTATGGTTGCAAATATTAAGTTTATGGGACCGGAGTGATAGTGCAGCAGTAAAGCATTTGCCTTGCACATGGACAACCCTGGATGGACGCTGGTACAATTCCCAGCATCCCATATGGCTTCCAGAGTCTGCCAGAAGCAATTCCTGAGCACAGAGCCAGGAGTAACCCCTGAGTGTCTCCAGTTATGACCCACCCTCCCCAAATAAAATAAATAGCAAGATTATCAAAGTCTGATATATAGAAAACATGTATGTGTACTTCAAATTAAAGTTAAATGATAGTTGAATGATAGTTCCCCCCCCCCACCCAAAATAAATTAGGGCACTGAAAAGAAAATGTGACTTTTGCTCTTACTATATACAGACTAAGTAAAAAATGATGATAGGCAGCAGTAGTAAGTAGTTGGTGAGTTCATGAAGTGATAGTTTATAAGAGGAAAGAGAGCTAGGAAAAGTTTTGAAGAAAGGCCCAGGTTTCCAAGCATGAGTAGCCTCAAAAGAAGAATTTCCTGGGAAAAATAGTTGCTGAGTGAAGTCAAAGAAACCCAAAGCTAGGACGAGTTTAGGAAAATAAGCCATATAAAGTGAAGTGGTTGAGGATACTTTGTAGATAAAAAAAGAGGGACTTTCATTTTTTTTAAATATTTAAAGAGTGATCAAAGACAGTTCAGGTTTATTCAGTGAATTTATGATTCTAAATATTTCAACACACCGAAGACCACAGAATGTTGTCAGAGTGGTCAGGTCAAGAAGGAGGTGTGTATTTTCTAATAACTTTTCAGTAATTTGTGGTATGACTTTTCACAGACTTCTGAGAAAGTCATAAAGGGTAAAATATTAGGGTGGGAGAATTTGGAGTTAGACTGCATTAGTTAGTTTCTGCATTCGATGGTGCCAGGCTTAGATGAACTCTAAGAGTATCCATTATTGAAAATCTCCTTCTTAAGGAGTAACAAGACAATTGTCACTCAACCAAGGAGACACATTTCAGCTCTAAGAAACACTCTATCTCTGTAGAGCACCATCCTGTGTTATACGGCCATATTCAGCCTTCATGAGTAAAGCACAGTTTTGAGTACATCTTCCATACCCCTGTATTAAACTAGCTTGAAAAGTGTTTTTGTAGCTTACATTTTCTTATCCCCAAAATAATATTCAGGAAAAATTTTGTATTTATTCCTGTCTACTGTTGACATACACTTTCTTAATTTGTTTTGATTGTTGCAACATGGGTAAAATTTGCCTTAAACATATGTGGGTTGCTTGTAGACCTGTATTTTGATTGTATATGTTTAGTGTGTTATATTTATAAACTAAGTTAAAAATATCTGCCTATATATATAAGTAAAATAAATTTTAAACAATCATATATAAACCCATTTTTATAGTATTTGTACTGATTTTATTACCAATTCGTGACTTCTTTTAATTCTCACACAAATTGATAGTAATAGCACTTACAATGAGGCAAGCTGACCACAAACATGGGTAATGCAACACAAATTTAGTCTGACTAGCCTGAATCACTGCTTAGAAACGTCATCTCCTGACTTGTGCTCCTCCACTCCTCCCACACCATGGACCTGGCCCAGTGACTCAGGCCACTATAAGTGTTGCCACAGCTTTTTGAGGAAGAAGATAAGGCAATGAAAGGTCAGTTTACTGGGTCTATGGTCACAGAGTCATTTATGACCAGGTCAGATTAGTAGCCAAAATGTAGCCACAAAAATCTTTATATTTTAAAATCAACAAGAACTCACTGCAAAGCATTCGTCTAGAGAGATTTTGTAATATGACTTGACTTCTCTAAGCTCCCTACAACCTCTGACTCTCCAGTCTATCACAATAGATTTCTTATTTTCAGTAAGAAGCCCCAAAATGAATGTTGAGATTCAATTCTTCCTTGTCTTTTCTCATTTGCTAATATTGTTGCAATGACTAAGGTCTACACACACTTGGATATAGGGCACTAAAGATCACACAATTTTTTTTTTTTGGTTTTTTGGGTCACACCCGGAAGTGCTCAGGGGCTACTCCTGGCTCCATGGTCAGAAATTGCTCCTGGCAGGCATGGGGGACCATATGGGGCACCGGGATTCGAACCGATGACCTCTTGCATGAAAGGCAAACGTCTTACCTCCATGCTATCTCCCGGGCCCCAAGATCACACAATTTATTGTGGTGCTGGGCTCATAAATGACAGGACTACACTGAGAATCTGGAACACTATGGTTGGATGGGCCCCATAATTGCAAGACAGGCATCTAAAGTTAAGCTATAACCAAGATTTATTTTCTAAGAGATCAGTCATTTCCAAATGTCTCGTTATGCCAAATTCATAGATCACATTTTCACTGGATTATTAACTATTGACAGAATCTTCTTACCCATCTTATTATTGATTCTTACTTTCAAAAAGAAGCATTGAGTAAAATTCTAAAGTAGGAACTCCAAATGAATTCAATTGCAAGTAAACTAAAAGCAAAATAAGCAAACAGAAAACATTCATTTTCTTTGATTGCCCATGTTCTGTATTTCAACAATCCTCAAAATACTCAGAGCATGGGCCCATGAGATAGCACAGCGGTAGGGCATTTGCCTTGCATGCAGAAGGACAATGGTTTGAATCCCGGCATCCTATAGGGTCCCTTCATACTGCTAGGGGCTATTTCTGAGCATATAGCTGGGAGTAGCCTCTGAGTGCTGCCCCGTGTGACCCAAAAACAAACAAACAAACAAACAAAAATTACTCAGAGCACCACTCATTTTCGTGTCTTTCATCTCTGTTGAAATATCTTTTTATCTTATTGTCCTCCTGTCAAAATATGATCATTCTTTAAGAGCTTACTTAAATATCACACTGTATGAAACATCACCGATTTTCTCCCTTCCCCTGGGAGGAAGTGCTTCTTTTTCCAACTCTGATTTCATTAAGTCTTGGAGAGTGAATTTTTTATTACCTGTTTGTCTCCTAAACTAAGCTGACTTCATGAGGATTCAAATTGAGTGGGATTCACTTGGACCGGTTGCGCAGGCTTACAGTGTGCACTTGGCATATGTATACCGAATGAATAAGATTAACATCAAATGCCATTTCCTCTTTCCCTTTTCTATCAGACATTCAAAGATATTCAACATCCCAAGTGTCTTCCTGCTTACAATCTGTACCTCCTTTTCTACAAATATTCCATAAGGGGTAAGCAAGCTGCTACTGTTATGAAACATTTGCCAAAGATTGCTAAAAATGGTGCACAGTTCACTAGTTCTATTAAGTCTAAGGGATTTCTTATTTCTTTTTTTAATTACAAGTCAACATCATCTTTTCCCCTTCTTGCTCAGCACAAGAAGTATGCTCACAAATAACAAATCTGAATATCAGAGCCAGAGAAGAAAAATCTATTAAACAGTATCCCCTCTCATCCTTTCATTAAGCAATAGGAAAATTAAGTCTTAGAAAGAATATGTTCCTTGCCCACCATCAATATCAAGTCATCAATATCAAGTTCCTTACATGCTGAGACAAAGTCAAAATTGCTTATCTTTTATCCAAAGCTCTTTCCAACGCCAGTTATTTGTATTACAGTCTATTTTTTAAAATGATGTTTGCCCTCACTACCTAATCCTATCTATAAATTCCATTGCTTGCTTTAGGAAGAGGGATTCCAGCCTTCTGTTTTTCTTACAGCCCTCAGTGAGCAGGTCTGTTCAACCTGTTGGTTATCTGTGTAGTATTTTTTCTGGTAGTCCCACCTACGGCAGTTTCCCCCTGGAAGGTAGATTTCAAGTGGATGCTGACTTTTTTTCTATAAAGGGAAGTACACACATAAGTTTAGGAATCTCTAACATAAACCTAGCAAGTTGCCTATTTCTTATAACAAACTTACTGACTGTATAGTCGTCTTATTGTCTTTTGAGGTACAAAGAGATTGAGTTTCTTAGCTAAGATTGCACAACTTAGCAGTCTATATTTGAAGAGAAAATGGGAGAAAATTCCCAGTCATCTGTTTCTAAGAATTTTCTATTGTTTTACATTTATTCTTCCTCCTAACAGGTATCATTTTTAGTTTATAAATTCACCTTGAGAATTGGGGGGCATTTAAATGTGGAGAGTTGGGTCTACTGGATTGGAAGTTTTTCCCTGCTATATTTGACAAGTAGAGCCATGACTAAAACAAAAAAAAAGTCTGCAAATGGAATATTTGCATTCCCCCACCAGATAAATTCACCTTTAGCATAGAGTATATTATTAAACTTTCCAGTGAAGAAAGGAAAATTTCCAAAAGAGTGGTGAGCAATCACAAAGAGGCATTTTGAAATAGAGCAGGCATTTGGTAACCTTTGGTATTTGTTACAGCAAATTCTGGGCCTTGCAGGAATAATGGCTTCAGAACAATTGAACACATTTGTCAGACTTAAGAGTGATTTTTGAACTATTTAAGATATAGACATTCTCAACAAAGACAGTGTCTTATGAGTTAGTTCTCTAGAATAATGTTCTGAGACAGGTAAAGCAGTTAAAAAACAGAATATAGTATTCTTAAATTCAAGTTATATGTAAAATGTTAATTATTAGATTAAGGGTGTGCATTGTTTTATTTATAAACATCTGTTACTCTAAGTTGGAACATTCAGGAGGAAAGGAGGAAAAAGAGAGGAGAGAGAAGGAAGAAAGATGAGTAAAAAGAATAAAAGTGGAGAGAAGGAAAGAAATAAAAAAAATAAAAATGCTGTTTCTCATGTCATAAAACATTTTAAAAGATATATTTTTTCTATACTAACAGTATTTTTAAATAATATCTTATTTAAACACCTTGATTACAAACATGATTGTGGTTGGGTTTCAGTCATGTAAAGAACACCCTCTTTCACCAAGTCAACATTCCCATCATCAATGTTCCAAATCTACCTCTACCACTCCCCCACCCCTACCTGTACTCTAGACAGGCTTTCTACTTCCCTCATTCATTCACATTGTTATGATAGTTCTCAATGTAGTCATTTCTATAACTCTCTCATCACTCTTTATGGTGAGTTTTATGTAGTGAGCTGGATCTTCCAACCCTCCTCTCTTTAGTCTCTGAAAATTATTGCAAGAATGTCTTTCATTTTTCTTAAAATCCATAGGTGAGTGAGACTATTCTTTATTTATCTCTCTCCCTCTGACTTATTTCACTCAGCATAATATATTCCAAATACGTATATCCATGTACAGGAAAATTTCATAACTTCATCTCTCCTGACAGCTGCATAATATTCCACTGTGTATATGTACCACAGTTTCTTTAGCCATTCATCTGTTGAAGGTCATCTTGGTTGTTAACACTAAGGTCTGGTCTCCAAACAAATATGCATGAATGAAAGTGACCCAAGAGAGAATTGATGTGGAGCATCAACCTAAAGGAATATTTATTAAGTTTCTTAGGAACATCAGTGGTTCTTGGTTGAATTTTTTTAAAAGTGACCTTTATTTGGTATTGTGCTTTGAGTGATTATTTGATAAGACATGACAGTTTTGGAGTGAAGTGGTATTATACATAACAAGGGTTGATTTCTCTGAGCTCTTCTCTAAGCATTCTTTATCCCATGTGTGTAGAGAGATAGGGAGATAGGAAGAAATTCTCAGTGAATGAGAAAGTGAAATATGTAATTCAAAATATCTTCAAGCTTAAAGACAAGAGTCTGACCTTAAATGTTAGCTACCCCTCTATTTCCTTTCACTTTACAGGTAATTACTTTCCCCCCAAAATGAAAGACATGAGCAGAATCAAATATTCTATTTATGGTGTATTCAGGTGACCAAGTGTTTTTAAGCAGCTTAAAAGTCCAAGAATCAGGGGCCCGGGAGATAGCATGGAAGTAAGGCATTTTAAAAGGTCATCGGTTCGAATCCCGGTGCCCCATATGGTCCCCCATGCCTGTCAGGAGCAATTTCTGAGCATGGAGCCAGGAGTAACCCCTGAGCACTGCCAGGTGTGACCCAAAAACCAAAAAAAAAAAAAAAAATCCAAGAATCTGTGATTCTATGCATAAACCAGGGATTCTAAGTACAAGCAATAATGACTATAGTAGTGGTTTACAAAAGCATAGGGATATTGAATCTGCCCCTATGTTCTAGCACAAGCAAAACTGGGATATACATACAGCATAGCTGAGAGGGCAAGAAGATGAGACATTTGAAACTTAAAATGAGAGCTTCTCTCATGTGTAGTCAGCATTTTCCCTCACCACCTGCAAATCCCTAATTCTACTGCGATTACCAGAAGATCAGATGAGCCTGGGTTTTTCAACAACCCAGGGTTTCTTCTAGCACCTCTGAGGTCACCAACCTCAGTTTTATTTCCACATGCCTCGAATGTATAGTTTATATTTTTCTAGACATCACTTGAAATCACATGGAGGCAATCTGTTCCATCATTAAGGTGTGTTTGATCATAAAACAGTGAGATGTGGGTCAAATTCTGTCTTCTTCTAGCTTCTACCATATCTGATCTCTTCATTCTTTCTTTCTACAGGAAATCCTAACAGTACACTGGAAACAACAAAACCTTGTTAAACATTCCTACAAATAGGACTGGAGAGAAAGTGGTAAAGTGTTTGCCTTGCATGCAGCATATCCTAGGAAAAATGATGGTTTGAATGCTGGCATACCATGTGGTCCCCCATGTCTGCCAGGAGCGATTTCTGAACACAGAGCCAGGAGTAACCCTGAGCACCACTGAGTGTGACCCCAAAACAACAAACAAACAAACAAAAAACTCTAGTTCTTCTAATGACATGGCTTTACCTTCTTACTTCCCTGATATTCAAATTCTACAAATAAAATGATATTTGAAGGAATAAAAGATCTATGTTTAAATTGGGCATCTACTAATGGCCTATATTCTATCAACACAATTAATCCAATGCTATATTTTTGGATAAATAAAATAATGTGCATAAAAGCTTATAAATAATCAAATTTTGCAAAAAAAACATATTGTTGCTACTATATATTGATACTAAAGTGAAAGTTACTGCTTTACTGCTGTTTTTTTTTTTTTGTGTTTTTTTGTTTTTTTGTTTTTTTTGGTTTTTCGGGTCACACCCATTTAATGCTCAGGGGTTACTCCTGGCTAAGCACTCAGAAATTGGCCCTGGCTTGGGGGGGGGGGCATATGCGATGCCAGGGGATCGAGCCATGGTCCTTCCTTGGCTAGCGCTTGCAAGGCACACACCTTACCTCTAGCACAACCTCACCATACCCAAGTTACTGCTGTTAAATCAGAACTTAATCTATTTTTCTTCAGAGAGTTCAACTAACAAATGGGTTCTCATATATATATTATATATTATATATATACACATATATATTTGGTTTGGGTCATACCTGGCAGCGCTCAGGGGTCGCTCCTGGCTCTATGCTCAGAAATCACTCCTGGAATGCTCCGGGGACCATGTGGGATGCTGGGATTCGAACCACTGTCCTTCCGCATGCAAGGCAAATGCCTTACCTCCAAATTTTACACTTATATGCATGCATTCAGACTAATACTGTTGTAACTATTTTGATAGCGTGTTTTCAAATTTAGTCCATCCTGATCTTATAACCAACTAAATGCTGAACATTTATCATACATACTACTGTCAATCTACATAGTCCCCATTCTTCTTATGGTAAAGTTCACTAATTATCAGATACTTTTAGGCAATGATTCAACCATAAGAAATCGTGCTTTCCAATCCTTGACTGAGATCACAACCACTGTGGAAAAAAATTTAGCTTGTGTTCTCAAAATCTTTCCCTGAACTCTTTTGATTCATTGTTTTCTAAAGCAGAAGTCAGAAATCCCTGTCTAAATTAAGAACTGTTAACAGTCAGCACATCAGGCTCCATCAGCCTACATTTGCACATTCAGACTATATCACAACTATAGCTATACCAAGCTATCCCTTACATAAAATAAACTGATGACCATGCTCCTCTAGAAAAATTCCTGGAAAGTAAAATAATACATCTACATCGTGATATTTTTATGTGACCCTGCCCTGCCTTCTGAACTCTGTTAATGCTCTTCTTTTAATTATTATTTACTTCCATGTTCTATAAAATAGAAAAACAACAGACAAAAGCTACCCAATGTCACATTTCCTCTTCATCAGGCTATAATCTGCCTACCCATATAAAATGAGTACTCTTGCCAAAGGAGCATCAAATCCAGAAAATTGAACCATTTCCCTGGTTTTTCTCACTTCAAACCTCCATTTGAATAGCAGTTAAAAGGTCCTAGATGCATGTAACTTTTTT
>PVKC010043131.1:0-11841 GCA_004027635.1 Crocidura indochinensis | reverse complement strand
CAGGATGCGCAGACTTTGCAATGGCTCTGTTTTGTGGGAGCCCTGCAAAGTTGACTTACGGTATGAATGCCCAATTCGGAGAACTTTACTCCTGTACCAAACACTTTCTATTAACTTGATATTGCTCAGGTGGCTTAAGCATATTTTCTCTTAAGCCAGTAAAACACCCTTTTAAAGACCTTTTTAAGCTCCCTGTCTGCCAGAGGTGTGTTGGGTGGGTGTGGGTGTGTATGTTAGGATGTCTGTGTGTTTGCCTCTTCTTGATTATCCATGTATGGGTTATTAAAAAAAAAAAAAAACAGCAACAGATTTTAGTTCCAGACCAGTTTAATGAGAACAGCAAGCTGCTGAACTGGTTCTAATATTCTGTAGGTATTTAAATGTTGTATGTATATCTTACTTTGTTATTCCCTGTGGAGGGGTGTGTTTGTGTGTGTGTAGTAGGGAGGTGCTTGTTTTTTTTTTTTTTTTTTCAACCATTGTTTATAGAGATCATCTGCCCTGTGGAACTTAATCTGAACTCAATCTTCCATATTAGCCTGAATCACCCTATAATTGGAGGTGAAACTATATGGGTGATCATATGTATGCATATATTCTATACTTTATTTAATAGATGATCATTACTCTGGTTTACCTCCTAAGACCATAGTTTTTGTTTCTTTTTTCTTTTTGTTCTTTAGGCCATTACCACCACCATTATTCATTCCCAGCAGTGTGTGGTGTGGAGGGCCCGAACCTGTGCCCCTCCTGCATGCATGCATCTAGCCTTTTTTTTTTTTTTTTTTGTGGTTTTTGGGTCACACCCGGCAGTGCTCAGGGGTTACCCGGGCTCCATGCTCAGAAATTGCTCCTGGCAGGCACGGGGGACCATATGGGGCACTGGGATTCGAACCAATGACCTTTTGCATGAAAGGCAAATGCCTTACCTCCATGCTATCTCCCGGGCCCCACATCTAGCCTTCTTAAGCTGATTATCTGGTCGTATGTATATTCTGTTTGCTAAAGCCTAGAGTCTGCATTTTTGGGTTATCTTACTTCTCCATTCATTAGAATGAGAACGAGCAGCTTACTTTGTACAGCACTTTGGCTCCTGAAAATAAATGTGAATGAACTTTCCCCTTTAGCTTTGTACCTTCGGTGGTGCATCATTTTTGATTTTCATCATTTTGGGGTTTTTTTGTTTTACTCTTTCTGTTTTTTTTTTTATGATATGTTTAAGCACCATGATTACAAACATGTTTGTTATTGGATTTTTAAAAGAACACCCCCTCCCCTTCACCAGTGCAACACATTCCCACCACCAGTGCCCCCATCTCCCTCCTTTACCCCCTGCTTGTATGTGAGACACACACTCTACTTCTCTCACTTATTAACATTGTCATAATAGTTGTTCGTGTAGTTATTTCTCTAAACCGAACTCTTTGTGGACCCCGTCCTTCCAGCCCTTATCTCTGAGTATTATTACAATACTGTCTTTTATTTTTCTTACATCCCACAGATGAGTGGGACTATTCTGTGTCTATCTCCTCTCCCTCTGACTAGTTTCACTCAGCATAATAGTTTCCATGTCCATCCATGTAGGACTTTACAGTTTTTCTTGCTAATTTTGCTTTTCTTTGTTTCCCCATGTCTATAAAGTACTTGGGTTCTATAGCAGAAGCCCACCTGACTTTGGACAACTTTACTCTCCTCCATCACTCCTGATAACTGTCCTTCTTTCTAAAAGTGTCATTTTATAAAGTTAGGTTTAGGATCTTTTTTTTTTTTTTTTTTTTATCTCATTTGCTTCTGCTTAGCAATTTGAACTTAGTAACTTACTTGAAGAAACTCAAATGTGTTGGAAATGCCAGTTGGGTCTTGAAAATTGATCAGATCAGGACCTGCTTGGGAGTTGAGGATGTGTCTCCTGGTGGACTGAGCAAATATTTGCGTTGAGAAGTAGAACAGTAAATAGAGCCCATGAAATACTGAAGCGGGTTTGCAGCCCCCTCAGGAGGAGGAAGGACATGCATGAACTAAATTCCCCTGTGCAGCTGTAGAACTAAGACAGTAACAGGGGCAGGCCCCGGACCTGGGCTCATACCTCCCAGCTCCACTTGGGGCTCCTTTTCCTTTGGTTTCATTCCTTGTGCTCAAAGAGTAGACACTGAGGATTTTTAGATGTCTTAATTGGTTTCTTCTTTCAAGATGCCCTGTGCTCATAAATTATTGACACTAACTAGTGGGAATGCTCTCTTAGATGGGTATGGGGATTGGATTTTGCAGGAAGATGTCTACCCATTGAAATTCCAACCCAGGGTGGTCCCGTATGAACATCCAGAAGCCCTGAGCACTAGCAGAGCTGTCTTGACGCAGCCAGTCTTTTGGGTCTAAAGACAAAAATGTATGGTAGGAACTGAGTTGACCCTGCCCTTGAGTATTTGGAGGCACCCTTTGATGGTTCAGTGGTGGTGTGTCTAGAAGAACACGGGACACTTGACTCTTGGAATATTTAGTTTTCAGTTTGTGGATCAGTAGCTACTGACTTTCAGGTTGTAGTCCATAAGTTTTTGTATAAGTTAACGTACTGGTGTTTATCTTGTCTCCGAACATTGATTCCAGGTGGATGGACTTTTCTATCAGTTTGCAGAAGCGTGGTAGAAGTGGGCTTCTCTGAGGCTGTGCTTGATGGGGGAAAGAGATGCCTAGAACTAGACAGGAGCATGAACATGCAAGACAAGAAAGTCTTCTGTTCTTGCTCTGGCCTCATGGCAGCTTTGACAGGTGGGGGTCCAAACCCAGTGGTGCTCAGTGATCACTCCTAGAAGTGTTTGGGATAACCAATATGGGGTGCCAGGATTTAAATCAGGTTGTCCGTGTGCAAAACACATGACCCTACCCACTGTACTATTTTTTTATTCCAGCCCTGCATAACAGCCTTTTTACTTAGCTTATGACATTGGCCTAGACTATTTTCTTCACTTTATTTATAGAGAACTTTTTTAAATGGCATTGAAAAAATTTAACACAAATGTACTTTAGAAATTCTAGCACCAATGTACATGTTTAGAAACATGTCAGTTCATGTATTTCACGCTTACTTTTTTAGATTTGCCCTTTAAAAAATAACTTTTATTATAACACCATGATTTTCTAAGTTGTTCCAAATACAGTTCTCTCAGGCATTCGGTCTTCTAACAGTAATCCCACCACCAGCGTGACCTTCCCTTACCATGGTCTCAGTTTCCCAACCCCCAGCTCCTGCTCTCTTAGCAGACACAAATTTATTTCATATTGCTAGATTTTCCTTTTTATTGTATGAGAATATAAGTGGGCTGATGAATACATGCTTTGTGAGATCCAGGTTCTGATCCCTGGCATTGCAAAAAAAAAAAAAGCCAAGCCAGAGAGACAGTACAGCAAGTAGGGCAAGTGCCTTACACATAGCAAACCCTGATTCCATCCTAGCACCCCATATGGTTTCTCCAACATCACCAGTTGTAACCCAAGACCCATATCCTCCAAAAAGTCTGACATACGTTAGGTGGATTTGTATTATAGTTTTGATTCTAATAATAGAGTTTCTTTTTTTTTTTTTTGGTTTTTCTTTTTGGGTCACACCCAGCAGTGCTCAGGGGGCTACTCCTGGCTCTGCTCAGAAATCTTTTCTGATGGGCTCAGGGGACCATATGGGATGCCGGGATTGGAACCACCATCCTTCTATGTTTAAGGAACTGCTATGCTATCTCGCTGGCCCCTCTGTTGGGTAGTTTGTGGGGCTTTTGTTGTTGTTTTGGCCTCCCAAGCATTGCTCAGGGGCCTTGGGGCCACTCCTGGCTGTAACTCAACCAGCTTGGGCAGGTAACCTCCGGGCCATGTCCTGAGATGCTCTGGGAGCCATCCTAGGTCATGTGCATACAATGAAAGATGGGATCATCATGTTTATATTCGTTTATTTTTTTCTCCAGTGAACTTTTTTTTTTTTAGCCTTAATGAATCCGCTTCACTGTGAAAGTTCTACTGTCCAGTGTTTCAGCCTCTCACAATTCACAGCTAAAGTAAATGATCTTTTTTTTTTTGAATAATAAACATTGCTCACACCGGCAGTTATTAACTTAGGATAAATTCTTGGAAATTGTGTCACTGGAGCACCTGCCACACACATGTGAGAGGCCCTGGGTCAATCCTCAGAACCCAAAGAAAAAGATGATTCAGTACTCCCTGACCTGTATTCGAAGTCAGCAGTGGTTTCTCAAGAGTTAACCAGATGACACCTATTCATTAAACAGGTGGTGAAACACCTAGTCCCAAGCACTAGTAGCTTCCACCCTCAAGATGCATCAGTAAATAAAAAAACAGCCCTGCCCTTAGGAACTTTATTTCCATGGGGGAAGAGGACATGACACGAGATGATATGTGAAGTGACATGGTCAAAAATGTGAGGGGGCGGCCAGGGAGATAGCATGGAGGTAAGGCGTTTGCCTTTTATGCAAAAGGTCATAGGTTCGAATCCCGGTGCCCCATATGGTCCCCCGTGCCTGCCAGGAGCAATTTCTGAGCATGGAGCCAGGAGTAACCCTGAGCACTGCCGGGTGTGACCCAAAAAGGAAATGTGAGGGACAGATGATAGGGAGAAAAGGAAGTGGAGGGCATTTTGAAATAGCATGACCCTTGTCATGGGGAGCAGGTGATCCTGAAGGAGGTGCTGGACTGCTCAGTCAGGCAAGTATCAAGAATAGGACTGTCCCCAAATCTAGATCTTCCCTTAGTAGGAAGATAGATGATCTGGCCAGTATTTCCTGCGGTCTGCAAGAAATCTTTTTTTGGTTTTGTTTTGGGGCCACACATAGTGGTGTTCAAGGGTTACTCCTGGCGATAACCAGTCCTACTCAGAGGACCATCTGGGATGTGGGGGTGGAGAGATTGAGCCTGGGTCAGCAGCATGCAAGTCAAATGCCCTACCCACTATGTACTATTGTTACAGTCCCTGAAATCTTATTAAAAGTTCTCTCCTTCCTTCCCTCTCCTCCTTGCTGTGGGCCCAAGAAGTCAGTGCCAGGGGCCTGGGACAGTGGGATCCATCCACGCTCAGCACCCAGAGGTGGCAGTCAAGAATGAACTCGACCTCACACTTGAAAGTCAGTTAGACCCTGGTTTGTTTTATTTTTTTGAGACATACCTTGCCATGCTCAGGAATTAGTTTACTCTTTGTTCTGTGCTCAGAAATTATTCCTGGTGTGCTCGGGAACCATATGGGATGCAGGGATTGAACCTGGTCAGCTGCATGCAAGGTGTCCTTCCCTACCCGCTGTGCTATCGCTCTGGCCCCAAAGATTTTTACTTTTTAAAATGTGAGCAATTTGGGGCCGGGAGATAGCATGGAGGTAAGGCGTTTGCCTTTCATGCAAAAGGTCATCGGTTCGAATCCCGGTGCCCCAAATGGTCCCCCGTGCCTGCCAGGAGCAATTTCTGAGCATGGAGCCAGGAGTAACCCCTGAGCACTGCCGGGTGTGACCCAAAAACAAACAAACAAACAAACAAAAAATGTGAGCAATTTGTCTTTTTATTTTTTATCATTTTAAAGAAATCCGGGTCTTTTAGGAAACCCGGATCTGTCCCAGCTTGGCCACATGCAAGGCAAACGCCCTACCGCTGTGCTATCGCTCCAGCCCCTGCCCTATATACTTTCAATTTGATTGTGTAAGACATGGAGTCTTTAAAAAACCTTGTGGAAAGAATCTCTCACACTCCCTCGCTCCCTCCTTCCCCAATGAAAGGGTCTGTCAGGTGCATGGCAAGTGCCTTAACCTAACACCTATACATCGCTCTGGCCCCAATCTTAAGATTTTTTTTTAACATAAATTCTTAGAATCAAATATCCAATCACTGTTCAGATTTCCCTGCCAATTAAAAAAGCTTTGTTTTTCACAAACACATTTCTTTTTTTTTGGGGGGGGGCGCCACACCTGACACCCGGCGGTGCTCAGGGGTTACTCCTGGCTATCTGCTCAGAAACTGCTCCTGTCAGGCATGGTAGACTATATGGGATGCCAGGATTCGAACCAACCACCTTAGGTTCTGGATTGGCTGCTTGCAAAAGCCGCTGTGCTATCTCTCGGGTCCCACAAACACATTTCTAATCAGGGTGCTTAAGTAACGATATTATTTTAAAAAAGGGAAAATAATTGTTTTCACTAGACATTTACATATTTCTGTCAGGAAGCACCTATAGGTCTTACAGGGTTTTAATGCTCAGTGATAAATTGCTTAGCTCTCTCTTTCACTTAAGGTTACAAAATTGTATTATTCTGTTTCTTAAATTATTCCCTGTAATACTTCTATAATAAGAAACTTTACTTTCTCTCTTTGGTTACCCAGAGCAACCGTTCATATATATAGGAGACAGAATTAAATGCTTGAAATTTTCCAGTCTTCAAAATGAGTTGGAGTCCTTGCGTTTTCCAAAACGACAAAAAAATTCTAGATTCAGAATTACAGACGTCTGTAGCTCAGTCCATCATAGTTGGGAGGGTTGATCGTTTTATGGCTGAATAATTTGCTTATCACACAGTTCAATACATGGAGTTTAATACATGGAGTTGGGTGGAGTTATGTAACCCTAAAATCCTATGTTTAAAACATTTCTGTTGCCCTAGAAAGAAAGTCTGACACCATTGGTCATTCCCACTTGCTACTTTCCCAGCAGATCCAGCCCTTGGCAAACCCACCTAGTCTATATAGATTGAGTGGAATGTTCTGGACTTATATGAATGGGATCATATTTATAGTATGTGGTCTTTGTGACTAGCTTCTTTATCATGCTTCCATGAAATGTTGGGGTTTGTTTTGTTTCTTATTTTCCCAGCTTTTGCCAGTTGGGAATTTCTCAATGGTGCCCGTCCTTTTGACTCTGTCGGAGCCATCTTTGGTAGCTTTGTTGTTATCTAGTTGGACAGTTTGTCCAGACTTATCCTGGACCTTTTTTTCAGCCCAATACCAGGAAATAGCCCTTTCTCTAAGAGTTTTTTAGTGGGGTTGGTATTTGGCGATCACAATCTCTAAACACTTCAAGTGCTTATTCCCTCTGGGTTAATCATTGTTCCAGACCATCCTCTGTAATTTAGAATTAGGAAGTAAGGGTTGGTTTTTATTCTTTTCTTTTAAAAAAATTTCAAGTTGGGATAAGAGGGAGAGGGAGGGCGGAAACCACCACAAGTTTGAGTTATTCTTCAGAAATAATCGCCACCACACCCACCTATAGCAGAGCGGGTTCAGGAGGGCACTGCTCTCGTGGTCAGGTTCCATCTCTGTACCCACTATAGTCCCCCAGCACCGCCAGGTGTGGCACAAAACCAGCCAAAGAAAGATCAAGACCCAGGGGCTTTTCTTAACCTTCTGTGATTTTTTTTCTTTTCCCCATAAAATAACTACAAAATATCCTGACGGTGCCCACAACGCCCGGCAAAAATATAAGGCTACCAAGAATTTCTCTTGCCTTAAGAGTAGAATAATTGATTTGGTATGTGCAACTTCTGCTGTGTGATATGTTGCTACCAGCGGTTACTGGATTTGGGTTTGCCTTGCTGCCCTTTTGCTTTCATTTTACTGGCTGGTTTTGCCCTGTTCCCCTTTTGTCTTCTTTGTTTGCCATCTTCGGGACTCTGTTGCTGTGTACAGGGGGTCCCACATCTGTGCTTCTGGGAATTGGGGGATCAGCCCGCCAGTGCTGACAGGATTGAGGGCAGTTTGGTGCTGGGGATAAAGGGTTCATGGCCTCACTTCACAACCACATCTCTGCACCCACATGTAAGCTTTTTTTTTTTATTTTTGAAGATTCCAAACCTTGCAGGACTTGGACTCATGGCATAAAATGAATATTGTATGTAATTGATGATTGCGTTGATTTATTTTTAGAATGTGGCTTATTATGAATCAAAGGGAATAGTAATTATTAATGTGTTGAGTGGGCCTTCTCTTTTACATCTAAAGAAGAGACTTTTTTTTGGCCACACCCGTTTGCTCAGGGGTTACTCCTGGCTAAGGGCTCAGAAATTGCCCTTGGCTTGGGGGGACCATATGAGACTCCAGGGATCGAACTACAGTCCTTCCTTGGCTAGCTAGCACTTGCAAGGCAGACACCTTACCTCTAGCACCACCTCTCCAGCCCCAGAATTAGTCGTTTTATTTAAACTATGTGAACTTAACACTTTAATTTGAGGTTCTTCCTCAGCTAGTGCTTGCAAGGCAGACACCTTACCTCTAGAGCCACCTCACCACCCCTAAAGTAATCACTTTCTTTTTGTTGTTGTTTGTTTGTTTTTTGGGCCAGGGCGCTCACGGGTCACTTCTGGCTATCTGCTCAGAAATAGCTCCTGGGCAGGCACGGGGACCAAGGGATTGGAGACTTCTTTTTTTTTTTGGTTTTTGGGCCATACCTGACTGCTCTGGCAGGCACAGGAGACTCCAGGATTCAAACCAACCACCTGAGGTCCTGGTCCTAGATTGGCTGCTTACAAGGCAAACACTGGCCCCAAGAAGAGACTTTTTTTTTTTTTTTGGTTTTTTGGCCACAACCAGTGACGCTCAGGGGTTACTCCTCGCTATGTGCTCAGAAGTCGCCCCTGGCCTGGGGGACCATATGGGACACGGGGGATCGAACCGCGGTCCGTCCAAGGCTAGCTCTGTAAGGCAGGCACCTTACCTCCAGCGCCACCGCCCGGCCCCAAGAAGAGACTTCTTATTGCTTGCAGATCTTCAAGCTTTTTCAGGGAACCCTGAGTGTCTATTTGTTTATTTTTGGTTTGGGGACCATAATGGAGCACCAGGGGTCAAACCCAGGTCAGGTGCAAGCAAGACTAGCACCCTCCTGTTTTATTCTTCAGACTCTTGTTTTATTCTAAACTTTTTTAAAAATGGGAATTTTTATAGTGGTTAAAATGGGAATATTTGGTTTAAGCAGCCAAGTAGTTTGTAATCTCTGTCCTAGAGACTTCATTGCCCTAGGTAAGGCATGGTTACCCTCTCATCATTATTGTGGGTACAGGATTTAATTTGATGTTTTCCTTATTGAAATTTAACATTAGGGATTTGGAAAATACCCACAGATCAACTCTGAGGACTAGAATGTTTTCATTTACATTACAGAAAAATATTTTTTGTTTTTGTTTTGGGTCATACCTGGCAGCCCTCAGGGGTTATTCCTGGCTCAGTGCTCAGAAAATCGCCCCTGGCAGGCATGGGGGACTATATGGGATGTCGGGGATTCAAACCATCATCCTTCTGCATGAAAGGCCAAACAAACATCTAGCCTCCACGTTATTTCTCCAGCCCAGAAAAATATTTTTTATATTCTTCTATTTGGTTTTAAATTAGTAGCCCTGGACGTAGCAGAGGAGCTAGATATTAAAGGTCATGTTCATTTAAAAATTATGTGGCTTTTGGTGAAGGTTAAGTCCAGGTTTAATTCATTGCCATGATGCAGCAAATTTATTGGTGGCATAATGGCCTTGGAAAAATATTAGTAGTTAGGTTAGCTATCAGTAGATTGAGAATTTGGGGGATTGGCCACACCAGCTTTCCTCTAGGTGGGCTTCCTCCTGGTTCTATGCTCAGGTATTACTCCTGGCTGTGCTTTGGGGACCATATGGGAAGCCAGGGATTGAACCACCAGGTCGGCCACATTCAAGGCAACTTTACCCTGCCCACTTCTCCAGCGCAGGGTTTAGAACTTTTAGGGTGTTTTTGTTAGTTTTGTTTTGTTTTCTTTTTGCTTATTTTGTTTTGCCTTTTTTTCTGTGCTACAAATCAGTAGTGGGCGAAGATTGATTTTTTTTTTTGTTTTTGTTTTTGGCACACCCAGCAGCATTCAGGGGTTACTCCTGGCTTCATGCTCAGAAATCACTCCTGACAGGCTCAGGGGACCATATGGGATGCTGGGATTTGAACCACCAACCTCGATGGTCTCTATTAATTAATTTACTCAAGTGTGAATTTTTTGGAGTAGATAGTAACTTTGTTTTATACAAAGCCACCAGTCTTTTGGGAATGGTCTTGCGAACTTTTTTTTAACTGCTTGTAAATTTATGGATAAATATTTTCTCATTCTCTTGGACCCGGAGAGATAGCACAGTGGTGTTTGCCTTGCAAGCAGCTGATCTAGGAACTAAGGTGGTTGGTTCGAATCCCGGTGTCCTATATGGTCCCCCGTGCCTGCCAGGAGTAACCCCTGAGCACCACCGGGTGTGGTCCAAAAACCAAAAAAAAAAAAAATTTTTTTTTTCATTCTCTACCTCATTGTGCTGCTTTCCAGTCTGTTCCTGACTCTCCTTGAACCAAGCAGTTTGATCTAAGATACCAGTTTCTCCCCATATGTACTTGGTGGTGAGCTCCCTTGATAACTTTTCTGCTCCTTTGAGAATAGCATTTGCTAGTAGGGATTGGGTTGATCATTTTCCTTTACTAGTATTAAAATTGAAGTGAGGCACCAGAGAGCTGTGTTTTAGCTGACAGAACATGGATCTGGCATGTGTGAGGTTCTGGATTTAGTCCATGCTGGGAGTAGGTCACTTAACCCCCATACCACATCCTGTTGCTTCTGTAACAACCAACCTTCAAAAATGTAATGGGGTGGGGCCAGGCGGTGGCGCTGGAGGAAAGGTGCCTGCCTTACCGCGCTAGCCTTGGACGGACCGAGATTCCATCCCCCGGTGCCCATATGGTCCCCCAGGCCAGGGGCGACTTCTGAGCGAATAGCCAGGAGTAACCCCTGAGTGTCACTGGGTGTGGCCCAAAAAACAAAAAAAAAATGTAATGAATAAAATAACTCCTGCTGCTATTTTGAGGTGTGGCACAAATTAGGCATCTGTATACATAAAAGAGCTGATTCTTTTGCATCAGCTCATTAGGGAACCAAGCTTGGCTCCAACACCAGTGAGAGTACATTTGACCAGTGTCTGTTGGCTTCCTCAAGTCCGAGTGGCAGGGATCTGGGGGTGCAGTTGTGTGTCCAGGACACTACTGAGCAAGTGTTCTAGTGACCTCACACTTCCTGGTGGTAGAGATACATACCTCCGACTTTGCAGGGACATTTCTTATCTATGTGTCTATCAACCTTGTTAGTATTAATTGCCTAAAGATTGGGGACAGGTTATATTCACTTAATTTATATAACATCTCCAAAAGCCTCCACACTCAAAATTGTTTTAGTCTAGGCTTCCTTGAGTTGGGATTACTATTTAAATATGCCTCAGAAGTTACATTTAGATGAAATTAGATGTGTACATGGTATGTCAGTTTGCCAATGAAATCTTTGCCTGTCGGGAGAAATCTACCTTAAAACAAGATGGTGGGGAAAATTTAAGTATTTGAGTCCCACCCTATGTGTAGATACTGGCAGTTAAAATTCGCGTCTTCCTCACTTGGTTAGAGGGTCTGGAGTTGGGACGTTGTATGAATAAAACCCTAACATATTAACGGTGCTGTCCATCGGGGCCAGAGAGATAGGACCATGGTCAAGCTTGCCTTGCATGTGTCTGACCCGGGCTCAATCCCTGCCAAGAATGACCCCTGGGCCACAAAATATAACTGGAAAACTGTAAATCACTAATTGAAAAATACTTTTAATTCCTCAAGGAAAAAATAACCTGCTGGGATTTTGCATATGATTAAGATAAGTAATCTAGAAGTGATAGAGATGACTTGAAACTTTGCCAATTCGCTCAGAAGTCGCTCCTGGCAGGCACGGGGGACCATATGGGGAACCGGGGGATTGAACCGTGGTCCATCCTAGGTTAGCACAAGGCAAGGCAGGCACCTTACCTCCAGCGCCACCGCCCGGCCCTCTTTTTTTTTTTTTTTTTT
>PVKC010043130.1:0-11826 GCA_004027635.1 Crocidura indochinensis | reverse complement strand
AAAGTTATGCACAGCCTAACTATTAGTCCACAGCAAAATCATTAATAACTATAGCTGGAAAAATAACCATAGTTCCCAACAATAAAAGATCAGTAAAAGAAGGGCTCACTTTATAGGGTTTTAGAAACTATGAGTTTTAGTCAAATGAGAAAACAAAAGCAGATCCTGGACATCATCCTTTAGTGAAATGTCAAATACTTTTGTTTTCTTCTTCTTTTTTTTTTTTTTTTTTGGTTTTTGGGTCACACCCGGCAGTGCTTAGGGGTTACTCCTGGCTCCATGCTCAGAAATTGCTCCTGGCAGGCACAGGGGACCATATGGGGCACCGGGATTCGAACCGATGACCTTTTTGCATGAAAGGCAAACGCCTTACCTCCATGCTATCTCCCGGGCCCCATTGTTTTCTTCTTTCATCCATGCTAAAACACTTGAATAAAACTCTTCAAGGTTTACAAAAAGTATTCCACCCACAGGATGGAATAGTATGCAGTTCTCAAAAGTATGTTTAGAATACTTCCTCTATCGTGAAGTAAAACATGACATTAAAAATCTTTAATGTTCTGACCTCTAACAAGAAATGTGCATAAATAGTAGGGGGTTAAAGCAAAAGTTAAGAGGACTTGTTTCTGAAAGGAAAACAATTATTTGATTTAAATTCACCTGAAGCTCGAAGACAGGAAGCAGGCGCTCAACTGTGCACTGAAGATAATAAGCTGCTTTCACTGACAACCAGAAATATTATGCGCGGGCTGATGGGAAAATCCCCAGGGCAAAGAAGCACAAGGGGAAGGCCTCTACACTCAGAGAAGGTAGAGAAAGGAGGAAAGACAATCAAGGAAATTTCTGGGGAACAGGAGTAAGTCAATACTGAAAGAGGTAGCTAAAAGATGAGGTTCATAAGAAAACAGATAAACACAGAGGAAAAGGGAGGCCAGAGAGCATCCCACCAGTTGGAGAGAGCTCCAAACAGAGAGACCAGCCTGTGAAAAAGACCAATGGCAGCAGAAGATGCAGTGAATTTCCAGAGCTGAAGGAAATTCCATTTGGCAGGATGGTAACTTGATAGGGGCTCAGAGGGAGAGGAAGCTAAAGAGACAAGCAGAGCTAACCCTGTGGAGTGCTTTGGACACTGAGGGCAGCAGGGAGCCCTTTGAAGTGATTTAAGATCTGTTTTAGAGAGATCTCTTCCCTGGCCCTGAGATGATTGGGGTGAGGGGCTGGGGAAGGGAAAGGCAGGAGGGAAATGGCAGGCTTAAAAACTGTTTTAGTAATCCAAGAGAAGGAAAGACTTGAGTGTGGATCAAAGGATGATGGGTCCTTTTCCCACCTTTTCTGTTTTCCTAGCATTTTAACAAGCGTGTGTTATTTTCATAATAGGGGAAAAAATAAGATGCCTTAAGGAAGATGGACTTAATAGTATTCTGCCTGAAAATTCCCAGGAGTCCTTGGGATGATGAGCTAAACCCTGGGCCTAAATGTCTCTACAGAATTCTCGCCCACACGCTGACCCATAATGCTCTGGGAACCACCCACTGTCTCGACTCTGAGAAGATAGAATTTTTCCATAAATCAAGGACTTAAAGTAAATTTGGCAGAAGCAGCAAATGAAAGAGAGATGGTTTCCCTTTCAATTATTTAACTCAAGGTCCATTCATTCGGTCTGTCACAAATACTGGATATCTGTTATGTGTCAGATACTGTTCTAGGCCCTGAAGACAAAGAAATAACTAAAATGACAAGGTCTCACTTGCACTTTTCTGTTGAGATCAACTCTTGGAAAGACAGATTAAAATCTAATTATCTGTTTTCCCCATTTTGTTAAGGGAAAGTTCAAGGAATCAAGATTGAAGCCCAAGGTGGGTGGAAGAGAAAGTTTATTCATGTGGACCAAGAGTTCAGATAGCCCTGCCAGCTCTTGGCCCCAAAACAAAGGATACACTCCGCTTTTATGTCTCCAAATGCAGAAGCAAGCAAGCTAGGAGTTTACACAAGCAAAATTGTATTTAAGGCTGATGTGGCTTTGAAGAATAAAGGATTTTGCACTAAACTAGTGGTCTGATTCAGTTTCTAGACATGGCCTTCCTTATTCTCAGAATTCTTCATCATCTTTCTTTACCTCCCTTTATGTCCATAAAATTTGTCAGTTTCCCTCATATTCCCAGATTTCCATCATTTTCCCTCACAATTTAATGGAGAAGAGCTTCATTCCATCCTGATACTTTCTGAGGAGAATGGTTGAGGAAACTTTGAGAAACATTGCTGATTCATATCAGTCCTCGATAGCACCTGTACAGAGATCTACATTGCTATGGTGCTTGGCATTGGATTGAATAACACTGTTTCCTAGAACAGGGCTTTCATTATCAACTTCATATGCATGTGTCTACGCTCATAAACAATTCAACTTTCTCCAAGCCTTTCCACCATTAATAGCAACTCACTTTTTTTTTTCATCTGTTCTCCTAGTCAGATGAGGGATCTGTAATCTTCTCTCCTGACAAATAATTGGGTGCATCTAACAGTACCTATTCATTCAGGGCTTCTATGTTTGTATGTCCCAGTGTTGTCTGTGATATATTTGCTACACAAGCAAGTATTGGGATTGGTGTCTCACCCCCAGATCTTCCTAAAATTTCTACTCCTTGCCAGGAAACAATTTATAGAGCTCACCAAACCACCAATGCAGAGACGGAAAACTTTCTCCTATAAGAAAAAAAAATAAAGTCTTTCCTAACACTCAGAAAAAAACCAAGCTGAGCGCCTTTGTGTCCTAGATATAAAATCACAATAATTGTTACTTCAAATAGTGACACTTTCTCACCTAAGGTAACATTGCACAATCTTTCCAGGAGCCAAACAAATGGAGCAGAGGCCCCTAGGATCACCAGATAATCCCAACAGAGGCAATTTTCATTTAAGGCAAGTGAAAAGGAAAAGTCATGTGAAAACATCAAATATAGTGTAGGAGAGTAATAGGGCAGAAAAGTTAATCCCATACCACGGAGAAAGAAGGTGAGTTGGGCAGATGAAGACTGTAGCCTGCAGGACACCACGTTAGGTGGCAAATACAAACAAACCTTCACAATCCCCTTATTACTGGGCATACTACATCGCACACAGACATCCTTTAGAAGCCTTGCCCTGGATTACAGAAAGCCATAGAAAATGAAAAAAAGGAGATAGAAAAAGGTCTTGATGTGAACCATGTTGAAATTTCAATTTCAGGACTCCTTTTTGGGGCAACAGATATAGGCCAAATCTGGTGGTGCTCAGAGAATACACTTCTTGGCTGTGTGATCAAGGCTCACACTTATAAACTCCTAGGGGATCATATTGGATCAGACCATGGATCAAACCCAGGCCAACTTGTTGTTTCCTTTCCATATTCTAGTTCTCTCTTTCAGAGCAGAAGGTTCAGAGGGATTTATAGTTTAACAAATATTCCTAAATTTAACTAATTTAACTAATTTGTGAAATACTACTGCAGTGAATGAAAGAACTCATACTTCAGAATGGAGTAATCTCACATAGGCCATTTTAAAACTGGTAGATACTGTGAGAAAGTGGCCTTGTGACATCTGATAGCAAAAAGGACTTCAGGAAGAGGCCATAAATATTGAAGAGGAACTATTGAACTATAATTGTCAATACCATGTATAGGCGAATGTAGGAGTGAAGGGGAGAAATGCTAAAAAAAATGCTGCAGGCAAATGGAAAAAAAAAGAAAAAGAATTAAATAGGAAAGGTGGCAGAAGAGTTTGAGATTGATACCCCAGGTTTCAATGCAAATAAAGCCACAAGCATGTTGTCAAAATAAGCACTACAAAGACACAGAGGATAGATCACTAGTCTAAGTTCTCTAGATGCTTTTTAGAAACCATGAAAGTTTTCTTTGGCCACACTCATATAAATCTACGGAAAGATGTAGACATGGGCTCTGTTCAAAAAGGCAGGGGCCTACATGGCATAACTGGGAAAATCCAAAGCGTTACTTAATTAATGTACCCTGGTGTACAAACCAGGCCAAAACTCTTGCCATGAGAATTAATGTGCATATTGAGTATATGAAGACTCACTCAACAAGTCAAGATAGCTTCCTGAAGGGTGTGAAAGAAAATGATCAAAAGGGAAGGAAACCAAAGAGAAGGACACTTGGGTTTAATTGAAGCACCGACCTGCTCCATCTCACAAAAGGAACTGTGTGAGCATCAATGGAAAGTTAGTCTGGGAAAGATAAGTGTTGCAGAAGAAGGGAAAGACCTCTGAACTACTACAGTAAATGAACCGATAAGTGGTGCTGCAAAGAGAGACTCAAGAGTGCAAGATACACAGAAGAGAAAAATGCCTGATTCTCCCTGATGACAAAGGTTCTCAAAAGACATTTGATAGAGCAGATGTTTTGAGGCTCAGGCACCCCCTTGGCTGGCAGCTCTTAATCTGTGTCTATAATTGTTTTCTGAACTTTGTTAAGTTTCCTTCTTCCTTCCCTCACTTATAATGTCACATAACTGTCCACCGAGTGTTTTTCTCAGTGATGGGGACTTTTCTCAGCCACGTGGGGACTTGGTGCATTTTAAGTAATGATATACATAAAACCCTCCCCCAATATCTGATATCAGGGTAGACATGCAGTGACAAGTTGTTCATGAGTTATAAAAATAAATAAATAGAAATAAATAGATGATGAATAAATGTACCATCCTATGTATCTAAAACTCAGTTCTCTGAAAACAAGATGAGAAGAAAAAAAGAAGAGCTGGATGGGAAATCCAACCTTGTTTTTTTTTAATTGCCAAATAGTTTTATTCAAGTGTGAAATATTAATAACCAAAGCAACAAACAAAATTTAAAAATTTTCACAGGCTCTGTAAAACATCATGGTGACAGAGAGACTGGGGAAGGGAGTTATAGAGAATGTTTTGATAATAATAACATTGGAACATTGGTGGTAGTCATAGTGAGACTTATACAGATAGAAGTTGTTCTCAAGAAGGCTTATAGTAATGTAAATCAATAAAGCTGGATTAAAATAGTGGGGATAATTTTGAATCTTTTGAATTTTAACTTAAATGTTAGGTTAAAAATATATAAACCATATAGACTTAAATACTTTTTTTTTTTTGGTTTTTGGACCACACCCGGTGACGCTCAGGGGTTATTCCTGGCTATGCACTCAGAAATCGCTCCTGGCTTGGGGGACCATATGGGAACCGGGGGATCGAACCGTGGTCCGTCCTAGGCTAGCGCAGACAAGGAAGGCACCTTACCTCCAGCACCACCGCCCGGTCCCTACTTTTATTTTTTTATTTTTTTAATTCTAGTTTAGGTTTTAATCTGCTTTGGAGATATCCTGGACAATAAGTTGCCCTCTCTGATACTTGGTGCTTCCTGTCCACTGAGGAAACTTCGCTGGGAGCAACTCCATCTGAGGCACAGAGGGGAAACAACCTCCTTTGTGTGCTTTCATATTGACACATCAGCCCATGTTTGCATGCAGCACCTTGCTGCTGCCTTGAGACAAAAAAAAAAAAAAAAAAAAACAACATTCCCAGGCTCTGTAAGCTATTACGTGGGGTTGCTATTAGGAACTCAGTGTACGGAAACAGACACTCAGCCCACCCAAGAATATAGGTCTGACCCTTCAGGACAGTAAATCAGGAAATCAGAGCCAAGAATGATGGCCACTCCCAGCCCAGTTATGTTTAAATCCCAGAGGGTGCTTCTGTCTAGGATATCACTTATGTAACATTACTTTGCAAGGACCCTTTTTGCTGCCTTGCCCCACACCCATGACTTCAGTACAATGACACATTTGGCTGCTCCACCCAGCTGTGAATTTGCCAACAGTTCAAGGATGTGGACATTGATTAAATAAACACACAAAAATGAATTTGGCTTTTGTGCAACCGGCTCCCAGAGGTTACAGTTCTGTTGCTTTAGGTTTTACATTTCAGTATAATGGGATACAAAAATATTGCTTAAAAAATGATATTGCAATGCAGATTAGGAATTTGTAGCCCTAGGAAAAATGTTACCTGGAGATAAGATATTTTTCATTAATATTGCAGCTGGTTTAGAAGGATATGAACAGTAATCTAGAACAGTTCTGCTAGCTGCTTCGTTCAAGATTGATAAATGAGTTTATAATCAAAGCCACAATTAAAACTTTTCAATAAAGTTCCAAAAAAACAATATAGGGACAGGTTACATTTTTTTAAAGTGTGAACTACTGGAATTTCGCTTCAAAGCATCTGACCCACTAAAGATGATATTAAATATTTATCTATTGTAAAAGCTGCAAATGTCAATGAAAGAACAAAGTTATCAAATGCTAGAAGCATCTCATTAAGAAAATAACTTCAATCGCTAATGAGGTTTTGATGAAGATGAAGGATAAGACAAGCTTCATCTGCTGGTGAGATCACGATTGCTATTGTTCTTACCAAACGCCAAAAGATGAGAAAAACAGTCGCATTGTGCCCTGAATTTAAATTTCTCCTTTTCTACACAGCTAGTAACTTTATGCTAGTACCTTTTCTGCTAGTACCTTTCTATGATAAAGAAAACCTTTATAAACCAAGTCAACATCAATGTCCCAGGAAAATTGTGAAGTCTTTACTGTAGTTAACTTGGTTACCATGGTCAGCTTAAAGAGGTCTAAAATATATAATCAGCACATTTTGTTCATTTAAAGGATAATTTGGGGGGTTTATTTTAACCTTCTCTAAAGCGTTCCGTCAAGTAACACAACTTTCATATAGATAAATATATACATATGTGCGTATGTATGTGTATGCTCTAATCTGTTGATGAAGAAACCCGTAACAAACCAACCCCAACATTTAGTGGTTTCAAATAACACTAATTTTCTCCCGAATCTGTAATTTGGGAAGAGCTTGCTCTAGCCTGGGAGTCTGTCCTGTTCTTCCTCAGCAACAGTTAAGGAAGTGTGAAGATTGATGGTGTTTAAAAGCAGATTCTCTTTCTTTTTCTCTCTATCTTCTTTTTTTGGGGCGGGTGGTTTTTGGATTTTGGGCCTCACCCGGTGACACTCAGGGGTTACTCCTGGCTTTGCACTCAGAAATTACTTCTGGCTTGGGGGACCATATGGGACACTGGGGAATCAAACTGTAGACCATCCTAGGTCAGCTGTGTGCAAGGCAAATATCCTACTGCTGTGCTCTATCTCTCTCTCTCTCTCTGTCTCTCTGTCTCTCTGTCTCTCTCTGTCTCTCTCTGTCTCTGTCTCTGTCACTCTCTCTCTCTCTCTCTCTCTCATTCTCTCTCTCTCTCTCCAGCTTAGCAGCTTCCATCATGGAACAACTTCAGTCTGCTATCTGCTATGTCAACTCATGCAGCCTTTCCTCATTGAAACAAGGATGTGAGAAGTTGTGATAATACTGCTACTTTTTATGACCTTACCTGGAAGTCATAGTGTCACTCCTATTACATTCAATTGGGGGGGAGGGTGTTGGGCCACACCTGGTGACCCTCAGGGGTTACTCCTGGCTATGCACTTAGAAATCGCTCTGGGCTTGGGAGACCATATGGGAGGCCGGAGGATCAAAATGCAGTCTGTCCTTGGTCAGCCATGTGCAAGGCAAATGCCCTACCACTACACCACCGCTCCAGCCCCTACATTCAATTTTTGAAAACTACTCACCAAGATAGGCCGATATTGAAGAGTAGAAGGATTAGACTGCATTTTTTTTTTTGGTTTTTTGGGGTCACACCCGGCAGTGCTCAGGGGTTACCTCTGGCTCCATGCTCAGAAATTGCTCCTGGCAGGCACGGGGGACCATATGGGGCACCGGGATTCGAACCAATGACCTTTTGCATGAAAGGCAAACGCATTACCTCCATGCTATCTCCCGGGCCCCAGACTGCATTTTTTTTTTTTTTTGGTGTGAAGACTATCAGTGATTTTATAACCTTGTTGTTGGGTGAAAATGTGGTGGAATCCACTGCCAATATATCCAGAGTCTCCAAATATCTCCCAAATTGAGTGACCAACTCCCATTCTTGGGGAGACCTTGGCAATAATCGTCTGCAATAAGTGATTCAAACAAAGAGGTTTGGGGGGACAAAAGGTTTGGCCAAAAGAGTCTAATCCTCCCTGGTTCAACTACACAAGGATTTGCTGACTAAAAATTTGAAGATAGATGGAGCTATGCACATTAGGGACAAGGAAAAATATCAACAATTTAGGAATCGTGAATCTATTATATATGATCTCTTTCAAGGACAGTGCAAATCCATACTACAGTGTCTTACATGTTACCAAGAGTCAGAGATTTATGAAACATTTGTTCAGTTGTCCCTGGCTATCAAGTCTACAGATAAATGTATATTGCAGGAATGTCTCTTTGAATTTTTTAAAGAAGAGGATTTGAGAGATAATAATAGAATTTATTGTAACAACTGCAACATTAAAAGAGATTTTTTAAAGAAAACATACTTATGGAGAATACTTCCAGTATTGATAATTCATTTGAAACATTTTGCTTATGATGGAAAATAAATTTAAAAACTACACACTTATGTGGATTTTTCTTTAGAAGACCTCAATTTAACAGAATTCACTCAGTAAAATAATAACAAGATTGAAAAATACAACTTATCATCAGTATCAAATCATATTGGTCAGGTTTACTTTGGACATTGTACTTCATATTGTAAAATTGCCACAGAACAATACTGGATCAATTTTGATGACAAGAAGATCAAGAAAATTCCTACTACATCTGTAAAATCCACAGCAGCATATATCCTGTTTTATACTTCTCAAGGATTTCCGATAAGTACCTTTTAATGTTTTATGGTTCATTTTTAAGTATGACTGTTTTTTAGAAGTGAATATGATGAATCTCCATTGTGGTTGATTGTATGATATATAAATGCCTTTCTTTCAGTATTGTTTTAGGTCATTACTAATGGGAAAACTTGCAATCTACTGATGTTACTTAAGGCTTACATAAGAGAAAGATTCTTCATCATATGAACGTTGGTTTAGGGTTAAGTATTGAGATATGCTTGTTTAACAAATTTTAACTTCTCACTGTAACATGGAGATATAATCATAATCTTGACAGAACCATACTTTTAGGTGGACTCTCTTTACAGTGCTCATCTTAGAAGATGAACTACGTTGGATTTACCAGACTTCTCAAGTTTCCATGGATGAATTACTCAGAGTTCCATATCCTTCATCATTGCAGACTTGCATTGGACTTAAAAGGACTGTCACCTTTTGCATTTTTATTCTAAGTGTAATCTTTGGATATTTATTTGATACTAGTCTTCTTTTGCCTATTGTAAGTGTTGTTCTCCCTCATTTTAATTATTATTTTTAGGAATTTTTTTGTGACATAACAACTTGAGGTTAGTGGCTTTGTTGTACTGTTGATACTTTCCCAAATGATGCTTTTTACTCAACTCTGCGTTAAAAAATATTTTTCAGTGGTGTTAAATTTGGGAGTTATTTTTGCTTTGAAATTTGTATTGATTGTCGATGTCTATTATAATGAATGTATTATCTCTTAGATTTATATTTCATAAAGGTATTTATTTTATGTATTGTATTTATCTTTCATGAAGGTTTTAATTAGGGTTTGTGAGTCATATATATCGTTGCATTGTATGTTTTCTAAAAAGGGGGAATTGTAGAAGATTTTGTATTTATTTTATGTATTGTATTTATTTTGTATTAAGAGAAATAAATTTTGAAGGGGAGGCCAAAGGAAATGGTTGAACAAAAGCAGTTGGAAAGTGACAGTTGAAGAGAGCCAGTTAGAGAGAGATCGAACCAGGGAGGATTAGGCTCTTGTGGCCAAACCTTTTGCCCCCCCAAACCTCAAAAAAAAAGAGAGGGAAAAGAAATTAAGAGATAAAAAGAAGAAGAAGAGGAGAATAGACTAGATAAATAAACAGAAAAGAGTGTATTGGATGTATCATCAGTGGACTCCACAACATTTTGACGCAACACCTTGTGTTAAAGCCACCATATTCTTTACTGGGGAGCAGTAAAGACTCTGAGACAAGAAGCACCATGATTTTCTCAATAATTCTGTACTTCTAACTTAATAATGTTTTTGTTGGTTGTTTCAGATTTACTGGTTGTCTCAGAATTAAAAGAAGACTGTTGTAGATCCAGATATCAAAATCCAATTCAAAACTAAAAGTGAAAGAAAGCGGGGCAGAAATATCTGGCCTCTTTCACAAAAAAATTAAAAATACTTCCTCAAACCCCACTTAACTAGAATTCCATTTAGGCCCAATTAGCCAAAATTCTGATGCACAGCTAACCTTAACTTCAGGAAAAATTGGAAGATTAGTTCCTCCATTCTCTATTAGTAGTATGTCCAATGGGTACTGAGACAACCACACTCTACTTTTGTCCTAATTAATTCCTATATTAGAACCAGAATCAAGATTAGGGGGAGCAGGGATTGCCCCCCTACCTTCTTCACCCTATCACCCTCCCCACCCACCTCCACCTCCCAGAAAGCTAGCATAGCGGTAGGTTGTTTGCCTTACATGCTGCTGAACTGGGTTGGATTGGATCTGGTCCTCGGCTTCCAATATGGTCCCTGGAGCCTTGCAGGGAGTCATTTCTGGGTACAGAGCCAGGAGTAACCCCTGAGTGCCCCAGGTGTGGCCCCAAAACAAAAAGTAAAGAGAACAGGAGGAGCTTCAAAGGGCTACTTCTCCTCCCTCAGTCCAACATAACAATAAAAAGGATCCAAATAGGGTTAGCAGAGGAAAAACTGATGGTGGAATAATTTTCAACTATAATTTTGTGTGTGCTAGATACTGAATTCAAAGCATCATTTGTACACTTTAAACAGGAAGAAAAATTGGGTCACCACAGAGACATCTGCCATCAAGATAGATAGGGCAGACAAAGGAAAAGAGAGACCATTATGATTTCAGAAACAGTAAAGCCACCCAGCAGATTACCTCCACTTCAGAGACCCATGGCATCAAAATAATTTGAAGGCATGTCAAAAAAGAACTGTTAACTGAACCCAAATTGTTTATCTTATTTTAGAGAATCTCGGTTCTAAGCTCTGTTCCCCAGTAAAGAGAAACAGACAAAAGTGCCATTCATTGAGGTATTTTCTTTAGCCCATGTACAAAAATTATTCAAATTAAGCTGTAAGTTTTTATAACTTAACTTAAAAATACATCAAAACCCCTTTCTTTCCTTCTTATAACCACTGAGCTCCCTGGGCTTATCTCTCAAGCTGTTTTTTGTTTGTTTGTTTGCTTCAAAACCACACCTTGCAGTGCTCAGAAGTGACTCCTGGCTCTGCATCAAGGAATCATTCCTGGCAGAATTAAGAGGACCATGTGGTGTTTAGAGGATTGAACCCATTTTGTCTGTAGGCCAGGCAAGTCCCCTACACACTGTACTATCTTTCTGGCTTTATAATCTCAACAAGCTCAAGATTCAACAAGTCTCAAGCTTTATAATTTTACAAGAGTAAAATAGCAGCAAGCAGGTAGATCTTTCGACCATTTTCTCATTCAAACCTTAGCATGTCCAATAAGCATGAACATTTAAAAAAAAAAAGACAGCTGCAGTTTCTGATTCTAATGGAATTTTGAGTTCTATCTATGTAAATTTACAGGCATTCATGAAAACACTAATGCTTAAGGAAGTGATCTGAAAAATAATATGCCCACAACAGTGAGAACTCCAGGGCTACAACTTGCAACAAGAATGTAAGAAATAAATGTCTGGTGAGATCTCAGAGAAAATAAGAACTTTTTCCTTTACAATGAAAGAAGTCTGGGCCCTGGAGATAGCATGGAGGTAAGGCA
>PVKC010043129.1:0-11829 GCA_004027635.1 Crocidura indochinensis | reverse complement strand
ATGAGCATGAATATATCCTTTGGAATTATCTTTCCTGATTGTGACATAGATATTTAGAATGTAGATAAATGGTTCAAATAGGAAATACATTGTTTTTAAGTCAATCTTTATATAGTTCTCTGTAGAGGCTTTTTCTATTAGATGACTTTCCCACCAAAAGTGAATGATAGTTTCTTAAAAATGTTTTAGTCACGATGATCAATATAGAATGATAATATTTAAATAATTTTTATTTTAATCAAAATGAATTACAAATCTTTCACAGTAACATTTTAGGTACATAGTGACATTGACTCGGGGACATTCCCACCACCAGTATTGTCCTCATCCACCCCTGATCCCAGCATGCATCCCATATCTCCCTCCTTTGCCCCCCGGGCTGCTAAAATAAGTGGTCCCCTCTGTGTCTAGCTTGTTGTAGATTGGGTATCTATTCTGTTGTCATTGGCTTTCTATTTGGTGTTTAAGTTTGATCAATATTGTATCTACTCAATGTTTATACACCTGTTTGGTCTTGGTACCATACATACCACACCACTGAGCAATGTCTGTTTCCCTCCACCCTTGTCTCAGCCCTTCAAGACCTCCCATTTGTCTTTCTTTCTTTCTTTCTTTCTTTCTTTCTTTCTTTCTTTCTTTCTTTCTTTCTTTCTTTCTTTCTTTCTTTTATTTCTTTCTTTCTTTCTTCTTTCGTTCTTTGTTTCTTTCTTTCTTGCTTGCTTGCTTTCTTCCTTTCTTTTTCTTTCTTTCTTTCTTTCTTTCTTTCTTTCTTTCTTTCTTTCTTTCTTCCTTTCTCTTTCTTTTTCTTTCTTTCTTTCTTTCTTTCTTTCTCTCTTTTTTCCCTCTTTTTCTTAATTCCTTCATTCCCTCCCTTTTCCTTCCTTCCTTTTGTCTTCCTTTCTTCTTTCCTTCTTTATCTTTCTTTTCTTTCTTTCTTTCTCTCTTTCTTTCTTTTTTTGGGGGGTCACACCCAGCAGTGCTCAGGGGTTACTCTTGGCTCCATGCTCAGAAATTGCTCCTGGCAGGCACGGGGGACCATATGGGGCACCGGGATTCGAACCGATGACCTTTAGCATGAAAGGCAAATGCCTTACCTCCATGCTATCTCCTGGGCCCTATTTTCTTTCTGTCTTCCTTTCTTCTTTTTTCTTTCTGTCGCTTTCTTCTTTCTTTCCTTCTTTCTTCCCTCCCTATTTTCCTTCCTTTTGTATTCCTTTCTTTCATTCATTCTTTATTACCTCTTTATTCCTTCCCTCCTTTCCTTTCTACCTTCCTCCCTTCCTTCTTTTCTTCCTTCCTTTCTTCATTTGGCCTTTCTTCTTTCTTTTATTATTTCTTTCTTTACTTTCTTTTTTCTTTTCCTTTCTTTCTCTTTATTACTTTTGTTTCCTTTGTTCATTTGCTCCTTCCTTCCTTCTTTCCTTACTATTTTCGATGAGTCTAGTCTTACTGTGTGTGAAATGATCTCTCACTGTTGTTTTGATTTGCATTTCACTAATTATAATTGATTCAGAGTACCTTTTTCCTTTTATTTAAATACCATGGTTATAAAGTAGGTCATAATTGGGTTTCATTATTACAATATACACCACCCTTCACTAGTACAAAAATCCCTCCACCAATATGGCCCATTTCCATCCAACCCCATCCCGAGCTTTGGTATGCATTTGGAGAAAAGGGACATTTAATCACTGCTAGTGGAAATGTTAACTGGCCAGATCTTTTTTAAAAAAATATGGTCACATCTGGAAAAAAAACTTAGAAATTGAACTTATACATGACCTAGAAATTTTATTTCTTGGCATCTACATTTATGAGACAAAAACGTCTATTTAGGAAAGCCACTTGCATTCCTATGTTATTTAAAGCACTATTCACACTAACCCAACTCATAACAACCTAAGTGTCCAATAACAGATTACTAGATACAGAAGCTACAGTGCATATATGAAACACAACTCTGTTTCTCTATAAGAAAATATGAAACAATGCAGTTTGCTACCATGTAAATGGACCTGGAATGTATAATGTTGTGTGAAGCAGAATGATAATCAGAATGATCTGTTTCACATGAAGGAAATAAGAAATATAGAAAGAAAACAACAAATGGTAAAGGCAATTGAAACATTAAAACTTACCTTCAGTAGGAAGTTATCATGGGGCAGAAGTTTATTGTAACAGTGATAGACAAAAGCAGACACTTTGGACTTTGGTGTATGGCATAACTCTGGAATGTTTTATGCATAACTCTACCATTTATAATTTATGGGGCCTAAAATTAAAAATCAATAAAAGTACTGACATTAGTTCTTTGTTACTTCAAAATCTATTATCTTCCATCATTGTCTGTTATCTTCACACAAAGAGAAATGAGCTGTTTGGGAAAATAACAAAGCAAAATTATACTTAGACATATCACATAAAATAAACAAAACATTGAGTTTGGTGGACAGAACACCACACAGATGCAAGAAAAAAATGGCAGAAAGTACAACAACCTTAGGATATTTTAGATATATCACCCTAGGCCTGAGTAAGACTGGCCTAGAAGTTTTTTTTAATAATTTTTATTGTGATCAATGTGAGTTACAAGTTTTTACAGTAATATTTAAAATATATAGTGACATTGAATCAGCGGTATTCCCACCAGCAGTTTTTTTTTCTCCCTCAAACCCTGTGCCCAGCATCCACCTACTTTGACGCACACCCCCCACCCCCCGGACTGTTAATATAACTGGTCGCCTCTGTGTATAGCTTGTTGAAGATTGGGTATCGATTCTGTTTTCATTGACTTTAGGTTTGGTGTTTAAGTCTGATTATTTTTTTATTTCTACCCGATGTTCATATGACTGTATGATTCTAGTACCATCCATTTTTCCTCTCAACTTATTCAGAAAAAGATTATTCAAGTTATGTGGTTCTATTTGAAAAAAAAGAAAAGAAGATGAAAAAGAAAAAAAAAGCAAAATATAAAAACAAAACCAACAAAGAAAAAAACTGGATAGAGTCTGTCTAGAGGTTATAAATATCAATTTAAAAAGAAAATCATCACCAAACGGCAAAAAAGAAAAGAAAATGCACAAAACAACAAAAACAACAACAACCATATAGCAACAAATACAAGAAAAAAAAAGGAAGGAGGGCTGTTATGAATATTGAAGAGGATAGATTGACATACAATTGAATGACCAGCACTACTGGATAGTTAGCTTGGCCTTACATTCTAAATGCTGTCTGTCAATTCTCTCTTACAGCCTTTATGTTGATATTTGTATAATTGCCTTCTTTAACCTTTCAAATTAGTGAATCGCTTGTATAAATACTATACTGGAGAAAAATGTCATTGTATGAACTCTGCTTATTCCTCAGCTTGCACACTGAACATTCATGCTTGCAGCAAAAACTGTTTACTCTGTTCCTCTAAGCAAAGAGTACTAGAATACTAGTATTTGTGTTCGGAAGCCAGCATATTGCCACCCTATGGAGAAGTGCATCAGACAGAACTTATACTATTTTCTTGAAAACTGGAATGCTTTCTGAGAGCATTGCCTGAAAGTGAAAAGAAAGGAAGTCCAACATAATACCTAAAGAGAACTTACCTAAGTTTTGTGCAACCCAACTTCATATTTGTTGGCAGTTCTTCAATAATAGATACTATTCAGAAAAATATTTTCTCTTTCCTGACATAGCTAATCACCTATGTAAGTGAGCAGAGTTCGAATTTTTTATCAGTTGATTTTAGAAATTTTTCTCACATAGACATAAAATTCCCTTGAGCCTTAAGATTAAGCTCATCCAACTAGAAACATTATGATCTCTGCTAAAATGTAAACATTCTTCCGATTTTTTTTTTGGCTTTTGGGCCACACCCAGTGACTCTCAGGGGTTACTGCTGGCTATGTGCTCAGAAGTCGCTCCTGGCTTGGGGGACCATATGGGGAACCGGGGGACCGAACCTCCATCCGTCCTAGGCTAGTGCAGGCAAGGCAGGCACCTTACCTCCAGAGCCACTGCCCGGCTAAAATGTAAACATTCATAAACAAGTTGTTTTTATGGTATTTTTATTTTATATTTTTGGTATGGTATTTTTATCATTAGCACTTTCACGAACACTTTTCACACAAGGTCAGAAAAGATTTTCTCATATAAAGCACCAGACAAATAAATAATTTTGGTTGGCATGACTAATCAACATAATAATGAGTTAAAGAAATATATAGCCATAACTAAACCAAGGAAATTTTCTGTACTTCCAACATGTAATGTTTTTAAATAAAATAAGTGGCCAGTTGTGCCAAAAATCTACTACTTAGAGTACATCACTAACCTTGCACATGGCAGACCTGGATTCAACCCCCAGGACAACATATTGTCGCTGTAAGCCAGCCAGGAGTGAACTTTGAGTACTGAACCAAAAGGAATCCCTGAGTAGGTGTGACCTGAAAGCAAATAAATTAATTAATGCGTGACTATTTTTAATTATCTATCTCTATGTAAAGGGGAATTGTTTGAAAAAGGAAACAAACTAACCTTGTCAACAAAAGTAGGAGAATAAAGACTACATTATAAACAAATTAGCCTACAAATGTCAAAGCAGTTCTTAGTTTTTAAGATAAAAGAAAAGAAAAGGCTATGCAGAGAGCATAGACGTGTGCACAGCGTGTTATATGAATGTACATATTTTTAAACGGAAGTCCTAATAGTTCACCATATTTTCAAAAAGAAATATGGTAACATAAGGAATAAGTTGTTCTGAAAATTACATTGCCTTTTCGTTCCCCTTACTCTTTCTTGCTTTCCAGTGAAGATCACTCACTAGTGATATGACCATTTGCACACATTTCTTCAATATTTCTAAACATCTTTTACATTTTATTTCCTCTAAATTGCTCTTTTTATAATAATTTTAGAAACAGTATACTTCCAGCACTAAAATTATAAAAAATAATATTTCAACCATGTTTAACCTGATCTGAATTAATGAATATCTTGCAGTCACAATTTTTCAGTCATTTTGTGTCCAGAATTCATCTTATTCAAAATTAAGAGAAGTAATGGAATGAGAATATAGATTAGAGTTTGAGCAGAAAAAACCTTCACTCTAAGACATAAGAGTAATGCCATACATTTTTGAAATGGTCTTAACTGTCCTTAAAAAGATAAAATGATAATCAGAGGGTCGAAGTGATAGTACTACAGCAGTAAGGGTATTTGCCTTGCACAAGCCAACCCGAAATTTACCTTCACATTTCCCCCAATCTGCCAAGAGTGATTTCTGAGCATGGAGCCAGGCATAATCCCTGAGCAAAACAGGTGTGGCCTCAAATAAAATAGACATATAGCATTTAATCGCATTTTTAGACTCATTATGGAATGGAAGTTAAGGCCATTAAGTGTTAAATGTCTATCTATTTTTGAGGCAAATCTCATACAGAAACTTTGTAATTTGCTTACCTAAAATAAAAGTGAAATTCATAAATTGATAAGGATGTTCAAATGCCTACTTTCAAAAATTTTTGAATACTAATAATCTTTTTAGAGTGAGGAATTTCTGGATAGCATTTAAAATATCCTATATATGCATCTATATTGAATCTATTATGCTGAGTGAAAAAAGTCAGAGGGGGATAGGCACAGAATAGGCTCACTCATTTATGGGTTTTAATAAAAATAAAAGACATTATTGTAATAATGCCTAGAGACGATGTAGATGAGGACCAGAAGGAGTGGCTCACAATATGAAGGTCACCAAAAAAGCGTGGTGATTGCAATTAGAGAAATAACTACACTGACAACTACCATACAATGTCAATGAGTGAGAGAAGTGCAAGGCCAGTCTCAAATACAGGATGGAGCAGGGGGAGATGGGAAATGGGGGTATTGGTGGTGGGAATGTTGCACTGGTGAAGGAGGTGTTCTTTATATAATTGATACCCAACTACATTATCTGTAATCAAGGTGCTTAAATAAAATATTATTTAAAAAATAAGACTCCTCACATTAATGCAAACTTTCTTTTTTTTTTTAATTTTTATTGTGACTAAAGTTCATTACACAGAATTATTTATGGTACATAGTGACAATGAATGAAGGGCATTCCCACCACCAATGTTGTCCTGCAAACTTTCATTCTAAGAATTCACCGAATATTACTATGAAGATATAAAAATGATCCACTCATAGTCATGACTAAAAAAACCACATAATTTATGTCATTGAATATTTTAAAAACTATAAATGGCATAGAGGTAACTAAAATCATAAAATACTCAACATAAACCAAAGAAATAGTAACTGGGGGCCAGAGCGGATACGCAGCTGTAGCATGTTTGTCTTGCCCACGGCTGACCTAGGACAGACTGTGGTTTGATTCCCAAGTCGCATATGATCCCCCCAAGACAGGAGCGATTTCTGAACTCATAGCCAGGAATAACCCTTGAGCATCACCGGGTGTGACCCACAAAACAAAACAAACCATAAAAAGAAATAGCAATGGGGTGGGGTAAAAGTGAAAGAAAATATGAAATCATCAGGTATAGAAAAAATATAATATATGGGTAGAGTTCTAATTTAATTATTTAAGTTTGAATATATATATATATATATATATATATATATATATATGGAAATTGTCAGAAGGTGAGAGGAAAACAGAAATCATCGTGATGGGAAGGGAACACTGCTGAAGCATGGTATATATTGCATGACTAAAAACCAACGATGAACAAATTTGTAAGCACAGTGTTTAAATAAAGCATTTTTAAAAAAAGTAAGTACCTCCTAAAAGTTCTCACAAGGTCCATTTTTGGTTATTTCTAGTTTGGTTTTATATTCATTTTATTTATTTATTTATTTGTTTATTTATTCATAATTTTTATTGAGACCAATGTGAATTACAAATCTTTCACAGTTATATTTAAGGTACATAGTGACAGTGAATTTGGGCCATTCCCACCATCAATGTTGACCTCCCTCCAACATAGTTCCCGCCATGCATTTCATACCTCCACCCTTCACTCCCCTGGACTGCTAGTGTAACAAGTCCCTTTTGTGTATAGCTTGTTGTAGTTTAGGTCTCTCTATTCTATTGTCATTGACTTTGGGTTATGTATTTAAGGCTGAGCTTATTTTTTATTTCCACTCACTGTTCATCAGATTCCTTGCCTTGGTACCATTCACTTTTCCCCTCAATTTATGAGGCAGAATAAGGTGATTCGTGTTCTATGGTTTGCTTTTTGGTCACACTCCACACTTCTCAGGGGTTACTGCTGTTTCTGCGCTCAGAAATTACTCCTGGAAGGCTCTGGGAACCATAAAGGATGCTGGGGATTGAATCCGGGTTAGCCACGTGCAAGGCATATGGCCTACCTTCTGTGCTATCATTCTGACACCTCTTTTTTGTTGTATTTGAAGGATCATGATTTCAGTATTAGTAATGATTAGGTTACATGCATACAAAATTCCAACATCACACCCAACACCAGTGTCCACTTCTCCCCTCAATTATCTCAATGTATAACCCCTATGAAATAATGAGTATTAAATCATGTTCTGTGTTAGTCATTTTGCAATTTTGCAAATCAATTGTGCTTGTTGTATTTGTACAATATTTTGGAAATATATGTCAATTATTCTCAATAAAACTGCAAAATGCCTTTTTTAAATTAAAAGCTTCTCATCAAGTGTTAACTTTCTTTTATTTTATTGAAACCTTGTGATTTATAAATTCCTTCATAGTTGGGTTTCAGACATACAATGAATCAGGGCCGATCCCACCACCAGAGTCCACTTCCTTCCACCAATGTTCCCAAGGTGCATCCTATATTACCTCTCTTCCCCTACCCCCAAGTTGCCATATAACAGGCCCCTTTTAAGTTTAGATTGTTAAAGCCTGGGTCTCTTGATTCCATTCTTTTTGCCTTATTTACCTATTTTGAATCACGTTTTTTATTTCTCACCTGACACAGGTTTTTTCACCTGTGAAGAATTGGGTACCCCAGCAGGAAGCACAACCCAGCCTTAGGAACCAGAATAAATTCAGGAAACGGAGAACACTTTGAAGCAACTCTGTCATGTGTGTGATGTATACAGTACAGAAACACAATTCCAACTTGCATGCGGATAGGAGAATCTGAAGGCTTCAGCTGACTCTTATCTTAAGGACCTAAACTGGTGTCAAAGTACTTCTAGTGGCATTCTTTCAAATAGTTCACAACATGTCAAATTAAAATCAATCTCCCTCTGGTGAGTTATTTCTTTAGAACTCTTGAAGGAATTTCTGTGGCACTCAACTATATATTTTTTCATAAGTTACAAAAAATTGAGAAGAAAATAGGGGGGTAAGCACTGTGGAATGGATTGCAAACGCAGATGCTTTGCCTGCTAGACATGTTCCAATTTGTGTCTGGTTTCAGGCTATTATAAGGGAAAGCTCATTTAGCCAAATCAACATGTTTGTGAAAATAAAGAAAAGAGGATGGAATTTTTTATGAAGAAACTGATGGTATTTTCCCCTTGGGTTCAGTATTCTTCCAAAAGTGCCCTACATTTGTATCTTTTGGATCTTCAGTATATTCTGGTGCCTAACGGAGCAATGACTCTCTCTATAGCTTTCTCTATTTTCTCTGTCAAGTAGTTAAATGTAATTCTATAAATAAATAATTTAAACCAGTAGAAAATCCTCCTATTTAATGGCTTGCCACTGTGACTCCATTTTCCTAAATTAAGATTTTGTAAGTTATGTGAATTGCTACTCCCATATGCATCAATAGGACTTTGTTTAACTATGCAGACCATGTCTGTTATCCTATGAGCTTTTCAAAAATGACCATTTCTTTTTCTTGAATTAAATTTTTGAATTGATGTTTATTGAGGTAACAATTTATAAAATAATGTAATTTTAATGTGTGTAACACAGTAATCTCAATATATTTATATACTATTTTCTGCCACTGTGCAATAGTTTTCCATTTACCAATTGGACACTACTGCCACATACTTTACACTCTGGTGACTACAGAATATTCTAGTGTTTGTAAGTTTGGTTTTCTTTTCTGTATTGTTAATCATGTTTTTTATAATTCCACATCAGATATAAATCATGTATTATTTTTTCTTTTCCATCATCTTATTCATTAAAAATTAATGCCATTAGCAACATTTTTGAGGCAAAGATATAATGAAAAGATAATCTACCTAGTTCAAGTGCCCCCATAGCTAATTGATCATAAGAATGATGACAATAATGATATGAAAAGCTAGTTGGTACCATATAGAGAATTTCATATGGCAGAGATATTTCTGAGGATATTTCTGACATTAGGTCAACATAACAAAGAGTTATTAGATTCTATTCATCTGTGTTCACAGTTTTCCTGCCTACAAAACAGAGTCAAGTATAATATATATATCTATAATCAATCAAAAGAGTATACATTTTTTCATATCAAGAAATATTACCTTGCTAATTCCAAGATATGTAAATATCTTCACCTTAGTCTGCTCATAAAATGGTTTTTTACCTAGACTTTGAATACCTGAATTGCAATATCAATTCATAATCTCTAACTATAAACTGAACTCTTCATTGAGAAAAATAGCCTTGGGGCCGGAGAGATAGCATGGTGATAAGGCTTTTGCCTTGCGTGCAGGACAGTGGTTCGAATCCCGGCATCCCATATGGTCCCCCAGCTGCCAGGAGCGATTTCTGAGCATAGAGCCAGGAGTAACCCCTGGGCGCTGTGAGGTGTGACCCAAAAACATAAAATAAAAAGAGAGAGAGAAACAGCCTTGTGGAAAAAAAAAACCTTCACCAGTACAACATTCCCATCACCACTTCCCCTATATACCTACCCTACCCTTGTCCTGCTTGTATTTGAGACAGGCATTCTACTTCCCTCAGGAGGCATTTTTAAAGTCTTTTTAAGTTAGGGGTCACTTTCAGTTGTATTCAGTTGAGTCGTTTATAATGTAAATTCTGGGATTTTCATGCCTTCCATTATTTTAAAAGAATGTGAAAAGGAACTGTAAGATTTGCCTGACTGATAATTAATTCCTTTGCAAAAACCTTCCAACTTTTCATCTCAGTTAACCTTGCATTGGAGCACTGCTTTCCTAAGCAAGTAACATTGCCCATTGTGGTGTTGGAATGACTAAGGGGAGCAGTAATGATCCAGAGGTGCAGTAGGCCTGGGGACACATTCTTCTTTTTTTTTTCCTTTAAGAAAGTAGATTTTTAGGAAGGCACTGAGTAATTTCATTTATTCTGAAATAAATGAATGGTGGTCAGCTAGATAAATTGAGAAACCTTTATTTTGGGCCCATAATCATAATCAGTTAACTAACCAATCATAAGACAAAAGAACCACAGAAATAATAAAATAAGAGAAATAGGGAAATCAGACTCGCTCAATTTGAGAGGAAATCCATTACTTCTAATGTAATTGAGTTTCATGAATGTCAGTGGAAATTGTGTCAAAGTATTATCAAATTAACATGGTATTTGGCCTACTGAAGCTCTTTGAAGAACATTATCGTTCTCTTTTTCTTGTTTGAGTTTGTATTCTACTTTTCTCTTCAGTTTTTCTTTCCTAAAATCCTTTTTCCTTGGATTATGATCTTGCTGAATTAGTCTTGTCATTATGGGAAAAACACTAACGAATTCCATTTGGTTTTGGGCTAGTGATTTTATTCCATCTTTTATTCTTTGTGTTGGCAGATTAAAAAATCCTCAAATAAAGAGGATTATTTGAGTCTTAAATGTATAACTTCAAATTCTCACTTTATAAAGCTAACCAGCCTTACAAAATATAATGATAACCTTTATGTCTCTTGTACTGAAAGTAATAAATAATATAAAGGAGCATAAGGAGCCCAGTCCAAAAGCATACCTGTAGCTTTTATGAAGCTATTAGAGATTAGAGGTCACAGCTAGATAAATCATACTACCGAATTAAATATTTATGTTTAGGGAGGCATGATTTTTTTTTTGGGTAATGGTATCAACTTCCATTAAGCACACTATAGTCTACCAATGAAAAGTTACTTAATATCACCAAGGCCACATTAACAGAAAACCCTCAATTGTCGGAATGTATGTGAGCCAAATGTATCATACTTATATACAAAATAGATTATTATTTTTTTATTTCTTAGGTCATTATTTTATATACATGCACTCGAGTAATAATTTTGTGTCTAAACTTTCTGGCATTTATACTAGTTTTAATGCAAATCTAAAGTTAATAGGCTACCCAAGGGGAAGGATAGAATAACTCTGAAAATAAACTTTCCTCTGGTACAGACTTTCCTATATTCTATATCTGGGTTATTAAGACCCCGATTGAAACACACAGTCTGAATAGAGATTTGGTAATAAATATTTTGTGAGACAAGTATCAAATTCTCAGGTGCATTGTAAAAGATATAAATTAACCAACGTAAGTATCTTTTCCATGAGGACTTTCAGTCCTCTGTGTTGGATGATTTAGTTCAATGATTCAGCCTCTCTGTTCGTTCCAAACTCAGGTATCTGGACCCTAATAAAGAAGGATTAAAGAATAGCCATAATCAGTCTCTATTGCTATAGTATAGTTCTTTCTCTGACATGTAACTGAAAATTCCCCTTTGTTCTCTAATATTATGTTCTTCTGACTCATTTCCTTTTTCAGGTCATTGGTGTTTTTTGATATCTTTGTGTGTGAATCTCTCAAGGATATTCTATTACCTACAACTACAATTTGCTTATTCAGGACCATATTCGTAAAAAACTCCAGGACTACTTTCTGTTTCTCAGTAAATCTGCCTGACTCTTGGATTTAGCCCTACTTC
>PVKC010043128.1:0-11791 GCA_004027635.1 Crocidura indochinensis | reverse complement strand
ATAGCCACTGAGAAGGGAACCTCTAATATGTGGTTGTAGAACTTAGTCTGAGAACATAGACGAGAACCACAGAATCGGTTATAAATATCAACAGACAGAAAGCAGAAAGAGCAAAGCCTAGAAAGTCAAGCTCCAATCATTATGAGCCTTAGTATCGAGAGCTGAAAACTTGAGCAGGAGATGACCTGCATGGCAGATCCAGGACTCCGACACACACTGCTCAGCACCCAAATTTCAATCTGAAGTAGCACAGCACACACACACCAAAAAAAAAAAAAACTCAAAGGGAAGTGCACACACAGTAATGGACCCAGCAACATAGTTTCCAGTAAGGCAGAACATTCTTTACCAAGAGTTTAGAGATTTAGGAAATCTGGGGTGTGTGCAGACCCCCCTGGTGGATCCTGAGTGAAGATAGTGAGAAGACAAATACACAGGCATTGGCCTCATATCTGGGAACTGCTGCAAAATACAAATGAAGAAGTTTGTGCTGAACCTACAGAACAGTCAGAAGGGCACTTGTGTTGTACATGGCTGGCCCAGAAAGAACCTCGAATTTACATATGATCCATCAGCAGAGCACCTGAGACACCTGAGTACAGACTAGAGGACCCCTATCGGCTGTGGAGTCAGAGCTAAAAATCAGCAACAAATCTGATCCCTGAGATGTAGAAATGGTGGTTTAGGGCAAAAATTCTGGAATGAAGGAATTCCTTGGCAACATATCACCAATACATATTTTATGGGCTCCAGAACTCCTTTAGGGTCTGAGACCTGTCAATGGTGACCCAAGAACATTGATTCAGGAACCAAGTCTGAGCACATTGGGGGCCATTAAACCAAACACAGCAAACAAGGACAAAAGTGGCCTCAAATAACAGAGTCCAGGTCTCCAGCCAGGAGCCATGCCTTGACAATAGGGGAGTTGTACACTACTGTCTTCCCCCGCTGACCTGCCCTACATTCACACTTTCACCCTACCTGGGTACTGGACTTCTGATGGGGCAGTTCCATCTTCACCAGTACATATTATTTCGGAAGAGCAGCAGAAAGGAAGTTTGCACGAGTTCCTATAGGAAAGATACAGTTGTGAGCACTGTTGAGGAAGAAAACCCCTGCCCTATCAGGAAGTGCTTGCATGGGCCAAAAATGCCAGTTGGGCGTCACCTCGGCACCAGCTTAGTCTCAATGAGAACATACACAGACAGAAACTTCTTTTTCACCTTGAAAACAGAATAGGGTGTGAATAGGATTGCAAATGAACACTAGTCTTGCTCTAGAGAGAGGAATTGCACTCCTGAGTCCCTGGGAGTCTAGGTCAGGGGTTGAGTTTGAGGCAAAAGTACAGTTTGTCACTGTCCCCTACAAAATGGCAGTAAAACGGTCACTTGCACTCAGTCTGTAAGTTTCTTTGCCAGGGGTATTCAGGGCTTGCTTATGGGTTATGGTTTCCCCATAAACACTGCTAGGACAGATATTTATGCAATGTAGGACTAAGCACTGGCTTTGTTGAATTAAAGGAAGTAAGGAATTTAATTAAATTCAATTAATAGTTTTGTTTGGTTTTGTTTTGTTTGGTTTGGTTTTTGGGCCACACCCAGTGACACTCAGGGGTTACTCCTGGCTATACTCTCTGAAGTCACTCCTGGATTGGGGGACCATATGGGAAACTGGGGGATCGAACCGTGGTCCGTCCTTAGGCCAGCGCAGGCAAGGCAGGCACCTTACCTCCAGCGCCACCGCCCGGCCCCCAAATTCAATTAATTAATTAAATTTCACAATCATTCCATGAGTAAGCCCCCTCTCCAACATGATTTCTGCTAGGAATTACATGGTGTCAGACCTTCCCCAAATCTTGATAAAGGGTCAAAAAATCCAAAATGGAGCAAGGAAAGCCTCTTCAACATATGGTGTTGGCACAACTGGTTAGCCACTTGTAAAAAGCAAATTCAGACCTCCATATGACACCATGAACAAAGGTCAAATCCAAAGAGATTTAAAGACCTTGATATCAGGCCTGAAACCATAAGATATATAGAACAACACGTAGGTAAAAAAAAACACATTGAGACCAAAGGCATCTTCAAGGAAGAAACAATACTCTCTAAACAAGTGGAATCAAAGTCAAACAGATTGGAATATATTAAGCTAAGAAGTTTCTACACCTCAATGGAAATAGTGTCTAGGATACAAAAGCCAACCACAGAATGGGAGAAACTATTCACCCAGAACCCATCAGATAAGGGGCTAATATCTAACATATACACATTACTGATAGACTTAACAAGAAAAATCTAACCCCATCAAAAAACAGGGTAAATGGGGTTGGAGAGATAGCATCAAGGTAGAGCATTTGCCTTGTATGTAGAAGACAGTGGTTTGAATTCCACCATCTCATATGGTACCCCTGAGTCTTCCACAACATATCTCTTAGCATAGACCCAGAAGTAACATCTGAGTGCTGCCCAATGTGACCCAACCCCCCCCCGCAAATGGGGTAACGAAATGAACAGATAGATCCATAAAGATTAAATACAAATGGTCAAAAAGACACATGAAAAAATGCTTCACATCACTATTCTTGAGGGAGATGCAAATCAAAACAATGATGAGGTACCATCATAGAGACTGGCACACATCACAAAGAACAAGAGAAGTGCTGGTGGGGATGTGGAGAGAAAGAAACTCTTATTGTTGGTGGAATGCCTTCTAGTCCAGTCTTTATGGAAAACAATATGAAATGCCACAAAAAATGGAAATTGGGACGGAGAGATACCATGGAGGTAGGGCATTTGCCTTGCATGCAGAAGGACAGTGGTTAGAATCCCAGTATCCCATATGGTCCCCCAAGCCTTCCAGGAGCGATTTCTAAACATAGAGCCAGGAGTAACCCCTGAGCACTGCTGGGTGTGACCAAAAAACAAAACAAAAACAAAAACAAAAAAAACCCTAGAGCTCCCATATAATCCAGCTATACCACTCCTAGGGATATAACCTAGGAACACAAAAACACAATTCAAAATTCCCTTCCCCACACCTATATTCATTGCAGAGCTATTTCCAGACTCTGGAAACAACCAAGAGGGTTGTTGAAGGGTCAACAAATGACTGAATAAAGAAACTGTAGTACATAATGAAATATTATGCAGCCTTCAGGAGAGATGAAGTTATGAAATTTTCCTAAACATGGATTACACATAATCCATTATACTGAGTGAAATAATCAGAGGAAAAGAGACACAGAATAATGTCACTCATCTATGGGTTTTAAGAAAATCAAGGCTTTACTGAAATGCCCAGAGACATTAGAGAAGGCCAGAAGAATCAGCTCACAATATGAAGATCACCACAAAGAGTGGTGAGTGTAGCTAGGGAAACAAATATACTAACAACTGTCATGAAAATCTTTTTTTCTTTTTCTTTTTTTACTTTTTGGCTCACACCCAGCAGCTCTAAGGGGTTCCTCCTGGCTCTGTGCTCAGAAATTGCCCCTGGTAGGCTCCGGGGACCATATAGTATGCTGGGATTCAAACCAGTGACCTTCTGCATGCAAGGCAAATGACCTACCTCCATGGTAACTCTCCAGCTCATATCATGACAAACTTTTTTTTTTGGTTTTTGGGCCACACCTGGTGACGCTCAGGGGTTACTCCTGGCTATTTGCTCAGAAGTCACTCCTGGCAGGCACGGGGGACCATATGGGGAACTGGGGGATTGAACCATAGTCCGTCCTAGGTTAGCGCAGGCAAGGCAGGCACCTTACATCCAGGGCCACCGCCCGGCCCCACATATCATGACAATCTTAATGAGTGAGAGAAGTAGGAATATAGGCAGGGGTTGGGAAGGACAGAGGGGTGGCATTGGTAGGTGGAATATTGCACCGGTGAAGGGAGGTGTTCTGAATATGACTGAAACCCAACTACAATCATGCTTGTCATCATGGGGCTTAAAAAACGATTTTATAAGAGAAATAAATAACATATTCTTCAATTCATTTTTGGGAATAACCCTGTGTTTCTGAGAGTTATTCGCGCTCAGTATTCAGAAATCACTCCTGGAGAGCATGGAGAATGATACACAGTATGAGGGATCAATGGTGGGTCAGTGGTGTGAAAGGTAACACATTCACAGTTGTACTGTGGAGCAAATCATCCAGAAAAAAAGTGTAAGTGTCATAGTAAGGTAATAAATAGAAGAGGAAGTAAATGTCTCCTCACAGTCCTTAAGCACCTCATCAAGGTTTGCAGGCAAACAGGCAGGAAGGGACTCCAGGACAATAAAATGTTTTTCGTTTGTTTGTTTTGGGCCACACCTGGTGGCACTCAGGGTTTACTCCTGGCTCTTAGCTCAGGCAGGGATGGAACCCTAGACCTTTTTTTTGTTTGTTTGTTTTTGGGTCACACCCGGTGACGCTCAGGGGTTACTCCTGGCTATTCACTCAGAAGTCACTCCTGGCAGGCACAGGGGACCATATGGGGAACAGGGGGATTGAACCTCGGTCCATCCTAGGTTAGCGCAGGTACCTTACCTCCAGCGCCACCGCCCGGCCCCAGAACCCTAGACCTTCTATTGTAGGCCCTGTGCAAGGCAAAGGTCTTACAGCAGTGCCTTCACTCAGGCTCCTCTCTCCCACCAGAAAGTCTTTTTTTTTGTTTTTTTTTTGTTATGTTTTGTTTTGGGACCACACCCAGCAGTGCTCAGGGTTTACTCCTGACTGTTTGCTCAGAAATAGCTCCTGGCAGGCACAGGGGACCATAAGGGACACCGGGATTCGAAGCAACCACCTTAGGTCCTGGATCGGCTTGCAAGGCAAACACCACTGTGCTATCTCTCCAGGCCCCCAGAAAGTCTTGATACTCTTAAAAACAAAGAAAGATTGAGGACATCTTGACCTGGGGCTAAAGCGAGCCCTTAGAGGCTGGACCCTCCCCCACTTAGAAAGGCAGGAACAGAGACCTAGGGAGCAAAGTCCAAGACCTTCAGTTACTCCCCCGGCCCCTAGCAACCACCCTAGCAATAGTACTCCTGGATAGCCCCAGGAGGGCCGGTTGGGGAACACCTAGACAAGCCTACTTGGAACAAAGAACCCATTGCCTGGGGCCATGGTGGCAGCAACTCCATTGGGGGGGGGGCTTTCAAGCTAAAGCTGAGCCTTATCCTGCATCGGTCTTCAGGGCTGGCTGGGACTGGGCAGTCAGAACTCTCCATCAAAACTCAAGTCCTGGATAAGCCAGTCAATCCCCAGGAGCCAGATCTGGATGAAGAGATTCCCTCCAGGGCCGCCGCCTTTTCCCCCAATTCCTAGGAGCCACCAGGGGCCTCCCAGGCATCTCTCGGTCTTTTCTTCCCTCCGTCCTGTCTGAAAATTCCCACCTTGTCTCATTTAAGCCCAGGTTCTCCCTCTACTGCCCTTTTCACTGTCGCCTTCCGCATCTAGATCATCTTGATCATCGTGGGGTGTCAGTACTAAACCTCGTTCACCCATTCACCAAAAACAAGTGCCTGGGGTGGCAGATCCACCAGACTGGCCTCTTTCTTGGTCTCGTCTGCCTAGGGAGATGATCCGCAACAAAATCCAACCTTTTGCGCTCTAGATCGGTTCCACCTCTGGGTGCCACCAACTCCCCATTTTTCTGTGGCGCCCACGCATCTCACCTCGAAGTGACCTGGGGCTCCACGCGCTCAGAGCAGCAGATCATCCCTCCAGACTCCACGCCCACATGGAATCCCAGGCCCAGCCCAGTCTGAAGAGACAGAAGGCAGTTCCAGGCTGAGCAGGGGGCAGGCACTTAAAGGACTCTGCAGGCTAGATGATATCACACCTACTTCCTGCCGACTTCATAAAGGGATGTCCTTAGCTTGGCTTGGAGCAGTCCTTTTTCAAATTATTTCACACAGCTTTTATTAAAATTTTGCATCTGATTTTCAAAATAATTTCAATTTCCAAAGAATCAGGTAAATTGTGACACTAGGGCTCCATGACATCAAAAATAAACACACCTATCTTGACTTGTGCACTTTCTTCCTGTGTCCACAAAACTATGTTTATCTTCTCTTGCTTTTCATGAAATGTACATTGTGACAGAATGGTCAGAAATGGGCCACTGTAGCACCTTCACAGTCAAACCTACTTTGAACAGACAGCTACCTGTCATTCAAAGATCCATCTAGAGGGTGACAGAGGCAGCTTCCTTAGCATTGAAACCCCAGGTTTCTTGACTGGAGAGATAGCAAAGAGAGTAGGGCTTTTGTATTATGGTCACAGCAGCATAAGCCGGTGTTTAGGCAAAGTGATCTCTAGAGGGATATCCCTGTGACTTGGTTTCTGAATGTTTTTATGAAGAATATGAATAAATTTGGGAAAATGTATATCAGCTCATTGGAAAGATGGAAGAAATCCTGGGATAAAATTCTTTATAAATGATAGGAATGTGAGCTATCCATTAATCCGTTCACATTTCTGTGGGTCATCACCCATATCTCTATTAATCAAGAAAGTTAAAATCACTTCATGCGGGGTCCAAGAGAGAGCTTGGAGGTAAGGCGTTTGCATCCCATATGGTCCCCTGTGCCTGCCAGGGACTATTTCTGAGTGTAGAGCCAGAAGGAACCCCTGAGCTCTACTTTTTTTGGCAGCTTTTGCTGCCAGGTGTGACTCAAAAACCAAAAAAAAAAAATTAAAAATAAAACAATTTGCTTCATGCTTTTAAGTTAATCTCTGGATCATATGGAATTGATCATCATATGCGATGAATCATATGATCAACTAACCACTCCTAGGGATATACCCTAGGAGCACAAAAGCACAATATAAAAATGCCTTCTGCACACCTATATTCATTGCAGACACCCCTGAGTCCAGGGGGACCCCCTTAAACACTCTCTGGTTTGGAGTTTGGTGGTTGGTGGAACAAGGGAGAAAGGACTTGTGGCAGGGGAAGGTGCAGGTTTAATGACTTCACTGGATTCCTTCCACATTATTAAAGGACCAAGATCCACCTTCACACCAGGCACCTAGCATGAAAGGTGAGTTTTGCTTCTCCTTGACTTATATCTGGTGATCCAAAACACTGTGTACTCCAGGTCATATAGAGATGCAGAGTGGGTCCGGCGAGGTGGCGCTAGAGGTAAGGTGTCTGTTTTGCAAGCGCTAGCTAAGGAAGGGCCACGGTTCAATCCCGGACAACCCATTGGCAATTTCTGTGCGCTTAACCAGGAGTAACCCCTGAGCATCAAACAGGTGTGCCCCCCACCAAAAAAAAGAGAGATGGAGAGTGGGAACTGATCAGATTAAGCTGCGGTAGAGATTTAGGGGTGTTTTTATTTATTTATTTATTTTATTGATATTTAGCCACAATTCCTGGACTCAATGGTTATTAATGGCTCGGTGTCTCAAATTACTCCTGCAGACCCAGCAGTTCATAGGGATACCAGGGATCAAATGAACATCATACCTGTGCAAGACAAAAGGTCTACACTCTGTTGTAGATAGATAGATAGATAGATAGATAGATAGATAGATAGATAGATGATAGATAGATAGATAGATTTCCAAAAGAGAGAGAAATAATTTTCCTTCTGATTATTTCTGTGCCACACTCAGCAATGCTCAGGAATTACTCCTGGTGTGGTCTGGAGATCAAATGGGATGCTGGGGATCAAATCCAGGTCTGCTGCATGCAAGGCGAATGCATTTCCTGCTGTACTGTCACCTCAGCCCCTGTATGAAATTTCTGACCCAAGATATCTGTGTACTTAACATTGAATTACAGCTGGAACTTCAACCTTTCATTCTCTCCTATTTTGTGAGTAAACTGGAGACTTCTACATAAGACATATGACTCAGAATGGGGTCGGGGGTTGTGGGAACTGTCCCTTAAGTGATATTTGAGAATGTGAGTGGGCATAGTCATTGGTGCTCTAGATTTCCTCCTTCCTGTGTGTTCAGTTGTTTCTTGCAGTGTTTGGAGAGTGCCTTGCTGAGGACTGTAATATACACATATTTAAAATCATAAAAATGCTTAATACCCCTTTCTGAGCTTAGAGCTTAGAAGTTTAGTTGTAGAGGCCAGAGAGAGAGAGTACAGATGTAGGCATTTGCCTTGAATACAGCCAAACCCTGAAAGGTCCTGGGCTTGATCCCCTGCATCCCATAGGTTCTCCCCAGCTTCCCAGGAGCTATTTCTGAGTTCAGAGCCAGGAGTAACCCCTGAGCGCTGTGAGGTGTGGCCCAGAATTAAAAAAAGATGTTTAGTTGTAGACTGATTAAAATGTTTTTTTTTTTTTTTTGGTTTTTGGGTCACACCCGGCAGTGCTCAGGGGTTACTCCTGGCTCCATGCTCAGAAATTGCTCCTGGCAGGCACGGGGACCATATGGGGTACCGGGATTCAAACCGATGACCTTTTGCATGAAAGGCAAACAAACGCCTTACCTCCATGCTATCTCCCAGGCCCAGACTGATTAAATTTTTTAAAAATTGAACTTGTAGGCAAGGGTGGTAATACAGAAGATGGGAGAATTTCTTTGCAATCTCCTGACAGGAATTCTATACCCAGCACCCCATATGACCAGTGAATATCACCTGAAGCCTGTGAATCACAGTAAAGCCTGAGCACAGAGAGAGAAAAGGTCCCTTGTTGGGAGAAATAAACCAAAAGAAGGAAGGCAAACACAGCATTATCTCATTTGTCTATAGTACAAAGAAACACTGGGTGAAGATACTTAATGTAATCACTGGGTGGGTATCAAACTACATGTTGATCCCAGAGCTTAAGAATTAAGATAGGGGGTCATAGAGATAGCATGAAGATAAGACGTTTGCCTTGCATGCAGAAGGACTGTGGTTTGAATCCAGGCATACCATATGGTCCCCGTGCCTGCCAGGAGCCAGGAATAATGCCTGAGTGCTGCTAGGTGTAACCCAAAAACCAAAAGAAAAAGGAAAGAAAGAAGAAAAGAGGGGTCCAGGAGATAGCATGGAGATAAGTTGTTTGCATTTCATGCAAAAGGTCATTGGTTCAAATCCCGGTGCCCCATATGGCCCCCCATGCCTGCCAGGAGCAATTTCTGAGCATGGAGCCAGGAGTAACCCCTGAGCACTGCCGGGTGTGACTCAAAAACCACACAAAAAAAAAGAAAAAAAAGGAGCCAGAGCAGTGGCACAAGGAATAGGACATTTCCTTGCAGTTGGCTAACCTAATACAGACCGTGGTTCAATCACCAGATGTCCCAAGCCAGGAGCCATTTCTGAGCACAGAGCCAGGAGAAACCCCTGAGCATCACCAGGTGTGGACCCACACACACACAAATAAAATAAATAATATAAAAAGGAAAGATGCCAAAGCCTGATGAATGAAGTTGAGAAAGGTAAGTAATGTGGAAGCTGGGTCAAGGCTTCCTTTATCTAATGATGTGGGTGACTGGTCTAGATCTACATACAAAGCAGAGATCCAATAATACTGACTTAAAATCTAATCTGTAACCACAGTACTCTGTCATGTGTCTGTTTGGGGGCAGGCAGAGATGGGGGGGGGGACTGAAGTATGGGAGCACTGATAATGGGAGCTGACACCAGTGAAGAATTGATGTTGAAACTCAATTGTTGCTATAACTCAATGATATATAAATCACTAAACAAAATGAAAATATTCTAATGCAGTGATTTAATATTTTCTTCATAATAACAAGTAAAAGCAATAACTAACCAAGCTGTTGGGTGACTTATAGACTTACACAAGTTCCCCATAAAACATTTGATCTCAGACACTTTCTCCTCCTTCCAACACTAAAGCAAATGGTCCATAATCCATTTCAGCTATGACCAAATCCAACATATTTATGACATTGTGCCAGACGGAGGGATTGCCTACAGAAACTTTCCTAAATAATTACCCTATTTAGTTTTGTGAATATTAAAAACCTGAATATGGGTCTCTGGGGGGAATTCTGTGGGGTTTCAGTCTGTAGATTCACACAAGAAATCAGACAGTCCAAATTGTCTTTTAGACCAAGGATGTTCAGCAGGACAGCATCATGGATCTTACTTAGTCAGCCAAGCTTCCTTCTACTGTTGCCCTTCCATTTTTTTTGTTTTGTTTTTGTTTTGGGGCCACACCCAGTGATGCTCAGGCCTGGCTATTCGCTCAGAAATTGCTCCTGGCAGGCACAGGGGACCATATGGGGAACCGGGGGATCAAAGTGAACCGTGGTTCGTCCTAGGTTAGCGCAGGCAAAGCAGGCACCTTACCTCCAGCACCACCGCCCGGCCCCCTGCCCTTCCATTTTTTAAATATTTTTATGCCCGGTCATTTTTATTAGACTGAGCACCTGAGGACCAGGATTGACTTAATCAAGGGTACTTATGCTAATTAATTCAGGAAAGATAAAAAGAAAATATAAAGAGCTTTTACATGTGCATAGCATAAGGGGGCCACAAGTTATAGGTAGTTCAGCCCATGGATTTGCACAGGGGGAACCAGATTCTATCCCAGGCTCCCCATAAGGTCCCATAAGCCTCATTAGCACAGAGCAGCCCTGGGGTGGCCAGAGATATAATCAGCTCTTCAAACTTCCTTGTGCCATCTACACTACCGAACTAGCTCTCAGGCTCTGTAGAGCTGGAGATTGAAGGCACCATGTTCAAGTCCATTAAGTTCCAGAAATTGACCAGGTTGGAGGCCCTGATGTCCCTCCATTTCTGTCCAATAGCAAGAACCAAACTACAGGTGATAATGAATTTCCAGGCCAGAAAAGGGAATTCCCACACTTTTGGCCTTGGACCACCTGTTCCTCATTGTAACCTGGTTGAATGAGTCTGAATCAGGATCCTCATGAATAATCCAAAGCAGGTTGAGGGTGAAACACAACGTTTGGCAATCTACCTCATATTGAGTGCCAGCTGCCTGCTACAACTGTCATTTTTATTGTGTCTAGAGACTACCTGCAGGTAGGGGATTAAGAACAAAGAGAAGTTTGCGCAAGCTATCCTGAGGGTGTTCAGCCCAGGTTTACATAAGACAATCCCTGTTTAGGGTAAAACCAATTTGTAAGCAATCAGATACAAAGGAACAGGCAATAATCTTTGTTTTGGGTGAAACCAAATGGTAAACAAGCAGATACAAATGAATCAGGGATCATCTTTTTATTTGAGGGGGTAAAACCAGGTATAATCTAACAATTGCTATTTTTATTCAAAAAATTGAGAGGGATACATGAGTCCTGTTCTATTGTGGTCTACAAGAGGTGGGAACCCAGAGCAGAATTTATAAAATTGTTTATTATTTTGCATAGACACTGTAAACCTAGGCAAATAAAAAGAAAAGAAAAACCTTTTAGGGGCCCGGGAGATAGCATGGAGGTAAGGCGTTTGCCTTTCATGCAAAAGGTCATCTGTTCGAATCCCGGTGCCCCATATGGTCCCCCGTGCCTGCCAGGAGCAATTTCTGAGCATGGAGCCAGGAGTAACTCCTGAGCACTGCCGGGTGTGACCCCAAACCCAAAAAAAAAACAAAAACAAAAACAAAAAAACAAAAACAAACAAACAAAAAACCTATTAGCATCAAGTGAGGTTGAAAAAAATGTAAGCCAGGTACTGTTGTATCTAAATCTTACCACTCGCTACTGGTAAGGATGGATTTGGCTGTAAATTTTCATAGATTGCATGGTTCATAAATCATTCTCAAAGCAATTTGATTTGTTCATATCCTTGTCATATTACATATCACATTTTATAGACTGCAGTGAACATAAACATTAGATCCTTTCTTCAAGGGCCAGTGAGATAGTACAGGG
>PVKC010043127.1:0-11808 GCA_004027635.1 Crocidura indochinensis | reverse complement strand
GAGGGGGAGGGGGAAGGGAGGGATGGAGGGAGAAAAAATAATCTCTGCTTTTATTTATTTTCTTGAAGAAGGAGAAGCAGGGAGCAAAGAACAGAACATCTAGTTTCCCAATATGTGTGGGACCTGGACTTGCCCAAGATCTCTTACTAGTACATTAGAGTTAGAGCCCAGGTCAGTGCTCAGGTATGTGTGGTCCAGTGTGGTAGAGTAGCATGGATCACATCAAGTGGCTAATGAATAGTAGGGTGTTGGGGAAAAGGGGTGGAGAAAGTAGCTAGGGAGAGATCTGAAGCTGCTTCCTGAACTCGGATAAGGTGAAGGAAGCAGCAGGCTTGTTTTGTTTCACTTAAGTCCTTGGGGCCACCTCCCAGAGGGACTGATTCACATCATTCACCTATCAGAACATGCATACATGTTCACATTCACACACTGCACACTGAAGAATCTGGAAAGTTCTAAAACTGGTCCTGGAGCACTGGGATGAGTTCTGGCCCAGCCATTCATTACAGTTTTAATCTGAGGTCCCTAGTGACACCTCAATATTCTCATCAATACAATCTCTGAAGCAGGACCTGGAAGCTTCCCTTGCCCTGTCTTGTATAGCTAAATACAAGCTAAAAGCCCACAGCCTGCACTGATCCAACATCTTCCATCACTATCCCAGAACACTGAGAGGCCAAGCACATGGCCCAGTATACAACTCTGGTCAGGGCACACAGGACTTTCTATTCAGTGAATAAAAGAAACTCCTGGAAAACAGCAAACAAAGCAGTCCTGATGATAGGGGAGTTCACAGAGGCCTATGATTAGGCCATAGGGCTGAATCCAATAGTGACTGGAGGTAAGTCCACGTGGCATAGCAGACGCAAAAAAGTGAGTTGAAGCAGACATCCAGCATGTCTCTCCAGAGCTCAGGGCTTCCTTCTGGGGGCCACTTGCTTCCCTCAAGAGCCCACCAGGCTCCAGGAACAATGCTAGCTATAACCTTGCTCCAGTCTTCTTTGGGCTAACACCCCATGAGTATACAGGTGGCCAAATGAACCGCCGGGTTCTGGGCATTAGCAGCGTCTTCCTGCAGGGCCTGTGGGGCTCAAGACCAGGCATGATACCTGCCCCAGGCCTCGACAGAGCCTCAGTGGCCTCTATATGGGGTGTTGCTGGAAAAATACATGGCCAAAGTGCGCATCCTCGAGCAAGTCATCCAGGAGCTGGAGCACCTGGAAAATGCTGTCACCCATTCAGAGCTGGGGAGCCCTCTGGGTCAGCAGGTAACTGCCCATGTTGAGCCAAGGCTTTGAGAAGGAGCTGGGAGAGGGTGCAAAGGCTGCCTGTATCATCCCGGAGATGTGGGCATCATTATTAGAAAGCTATCTGGCCACAGAAGGGAAGAGTGCAGTCTTAGTCCTGAAGAACTCACTTTATACTTTCAGGAAAAACCTGCTAGAGACAATGATAATGAAAATGATTGCAGCTACCTCTTTCCTGGGGTCTTGCTCAGGGCCAGACCCATGCTAATCCCTCCTGTGCACTTTTTCCTCTGATTTTCAAAGCAATGCTGTGTAGTCATAGTCATGGATTGCATTTTTCAAATGAAAAAATAGGGCACAAAGTACTTTGCTCAAGATCATTCTGTTAAAAGGGAAAATGGAGCTGAGATTTGAATCCTCAATTTGTTTGGCTCCAAAGCTTGTCTTTGTTCCATTACGCCAGGCTGTCTCTAGCTTTGGTGTTAGGAAGATTTTAACTGACACTGTCAAGCTGAATTTCGTCGAATAGATATAGCAATAAAAGCAGTGAATAAATACAGAGGTAGGTCCAATACCCATTTATAAAAGCACTATATTTTTATTTCCCCTAAACTTTGATTTTTATCTCTTCCAATAGGTAAAAACCAATGTGCTTTATACATTGCTTTTTAGACTGTGCTATGGCCTGTAAATTACCCTTAGGCAGCACTTCTCAATTATTTTCTGTCATGGCCCCTAGGAAGAAGAAAACATTTTTCACGACCCCCCCTCCCGTGTGACTGTAAATAGTATCTTTATTTAAAAAAAAACTTTAACCTGCAAAAAAATATATATATATATAAAATAATTTGAGTTGATTTTTTAATCAGAGGTGATTTCTGGACTAATGGCTACAATGAGCATGTTTTGCAATGCATAGCTTTTCCAAGCAGGGTTTGAAGCAGGACACAGCAACTCTCAGTCCAGAGACATACGGAGACATAAACACAGGGCTTAGCTTGTTAGGACAGTGCTGAGGTCAAATGTGCCCCTACATGGAGCCTCGCACCCCCCCCATGCCCCACTATTTGAGAAGCACTGCCCTTAGGCAATCTGATCTCCCTTTGTCCTCCCTTTTCTAGAATAATCTTATGATCCTTCATTTCTTTTTTTATTTTTTAATTTTTATTAATATCTTTTAGTACCATGATTACAAGCATGTTTATAGTTGGATTTCAGTTATAAAAAAGCACACCCCCTTCACTGGTGCAATTTTCCTACCACCAATGACCCATCTACTTCCTCCCCGACCCCTGCCTATATTCGAGACAGGCAGTCTATTTTTCTCACTACCATTGTGATAGTTGCTAGTATAGTTATTTCTCTCTCTTTTTTTAATAATATTTTTATTTGATAACTATGATTACAAACATATTTGCAGTTGGTTTTAGTTATAATAAAGAATATACCCCTACACCAGTGCAACCTTCCGACCATCAATGCCACACATCTCTATCCTTCTCCACTCCCTGCATGTATTCAAGACAGGCATTCTATTTCTCTTACTACCTTTCTCATGATAGTTGACAGTGTAGTTATTTCTCTAACTGAACGTATCACTCTTTGTGGTAAACTTTGTATCGTGGACCAATCCTTCCAGCCCTCATCTCTATTGTCTCTGAGTATTTTTACAATAATGTCTTATATCTTTCTTAAAACCCATATATGAGGGGCCGGAGAGATAGCATGGAGGTAGGGCTTTTCCTTGCATGCAGAAGGACAGTGGTTTGAATCCCAGCATCCCATATGGTCCTCTGAGTCTGCCAGGAGTGATTTCTGAGCATAGAGCCAGGAGTAACCCATGAGCACTGCCAGGTGTGACCCAAAAACCAAAAAAAAAAAAAAATCCATATATGAGTGAGATTATTCTGGTCTAATTATCTCCCTCTGGCTTTTTTCACTTTTCATAATAGATTCCATGTACATCCATGTGCATTCATGTGTAGGAAAATTTCATGCCTTCCTCTCTCCTGACAGCTACATAATATTCCATTGTGTATATGCACCACAGCTTCTTTAGCCATTCATCTGTTGAAGGGCTCCTGTGTTGTTTCCAGATTCTGGCTATTGTAAATAGCTCTGCAATGAATATAGGCATGCAGAAGGCATTTTTGTTTGTTTGTTTGTTTGTTTGTTTTGTTTTGGGCCACACCCGGTGGTGCTCAGGGGTTACTCCTGGCTGTCTGCTCAGAAATAGCTCCTGGCAGGCACAGGGGACTATATGGGACACCGGAATTTGAACCAACCACCTTTGGTCCTGGATCGGCTGCTTGCAAGGCAAACACCACTGTGCTATCTCTCCGGGCCTGCAGAAGGCATTTTTATATTGTGCTTTTGTGATACTAGGGTATATCCCTATGAGTGGTATAGCTGGATCATATGAGAGCTCAATTTCCAGTTTTTTGAGGACTATTCATATTTTTTTCCAGAAAGGCTGATGGAATGGCATTCTACCAGCAGTGAGTGAGAGTTTCTCCTCCCATCCCAGCCAAGACTGGGATGTTCTTTGTTATTGTTAGGACTGTTATTGTTCTTTGTGACATATGACAGTCTCTGTGGCATGATATGGTATCTCATTATTGTTTGATTTGCATCTCCCTGTGATTAGTGATGTGGAGCATTTTTTCATATGCCTTTTGGGCGTCTGTATTTCTTCTTTAAGGAAGTATCTGTTCATTTTTTCTCCCTTTTTTTTGGTTGGGTTAGATGTACTTTTCTTGTTATGTCAGTACCATATATATATATACATATATATAATGTGTGTATATATATATCTTAGATGTTATCTCCTTATCTGATGGGTATTGGGTGAATAGTTTCTCCCATTCTGTGATGACTTTTGTATCCTCGTCGCTATTTTCTTTGAGGTACAGAATTTCTCAACTAAATATAGACTCATTTGTTTATGTCTGCTTCTACTTATTTGGAGAGTGATGTTTCCTCCTTGAAGATGCCTTTAGTCTCAATGTCATGGAGTGTTTTACCTATGTTGTCTTCTATTTACATTATGCTTCTGGGTCTGATATCAAGGTCTTTAATCTATTTGGATTTGTCCTTTCTTCATGGTGTTAGATAGAGGTCTGGGTCCACTTTTCTTTGCAAGTGGCTGACCAGTTGTCCCAAACAGCACTTGTTGAAGAGGTTTTTCTTGATCCATTTTGCATTTCTTGCTCCTTTATTAAAGATTAATTGATTGTATGACTTGGGAACATTCTCTTAATACTCAAATCTATTCCATTGATCTGAAGATCTGTCTTTATTCCAGTACCATGCTGTTTTAATGGCTGTTGCTTTGTAACACAATTTAAATTTGGGAAAAGTGATGCCTCCCATATTCTTTTTCCTAAGGGTTGCTATATATTCATGGGTGTTTATTGTTCCAAATTAATTTCAGTAGTATTTGATCCATTGCTTTGAAAAATGCCATGGGTATACTTAGAGGAATTGCATTCAGTCTGTACAATGCTTTGGGAAGTATTGCCTTTTTAATGATGTTAATCCTCCCAATCCATTAATAGGGTATGAGTCTTTACTTCCTTGTGTCCTCTTTTATTTCTTGAAGCAGTTTTGGGTAGTTTTCTTTGTATAGGTCCTTTACCTCTTTAGTTAAGTTGACTCCAAAGTATTTGAGTTTCTATGGCACTAATGTGAATGGGATTGTTTTAATGTCCATTTCTTCTTCATCATTATTGGTGTACAAGAAGGCCATTTATATTTGTGTATCAATTTTGAACCCAGTCACTTTGCTATTTTAATCTATTGTGTCTAGAAGCTTTTTAGAAGAATCTTTAGGGTTTTCTAAAGATGCTATCATGTCATCTATAAACAGTGAGAGTTTGACTTCTTTCTTTTCTATCTGGATGTCCTTTATATCTTTTTCTTGCCTAATTGCTATTGCAAGCACTTCAGTATTATGTTAAATAAGAGTGACCAAAAAAGCCAACCTTGTCTTGTATCAGATTTTAAAGGAAAGGCTTCTAGTTTGTCTCCATTAAGTATATTTGCCATGGTCTTGTAATAAATGGCCTTGACTATATTGAGAAAGGTTCCTTTCATTCCCATCTTGTTGAGAGATTTTATCATGAATGGGTGTTGAATCTTATCAAATGCTTTATCTGAATTTGTTGGTGTGGTCGTATGGCTTTTCTTTTGTTGATATGGTGTATTATATTGATTGATTTACATATTTTAAACTATTCTTGCATCGCTGAAATGAAACCTACTTGGTTATGATGTATGACCTTGGTGAGGTGTTGGATCCTATTTGCTAGGATTTTGTTGAGGATCTTTGCATCTGTGTTCATCCGGGATATTGATCCGTAGTTTACTTTTATTTTGCGGTGTCTCTGTCTGCTTTTGGTATCAGGGTGATGTTTGCTTCAAACAAACTATTTCTGCTTTTTTAATTTCTTGGAAGAGTCTGAAAAAGGATTACTGGTAGTAATAGGTCCTCTTGAAAGGTTTGAAAAAATTTGTCTGGGCCAGGACTTTTGTTTTTGGGGAGATTGTTGATTACTATTTTACTTTCCTCAATAGTAATGGATCTGTTTAGATATGTTAGATCATCCTGGTTCAATCATGGAAGATTATAAGATTAAAAAATGTATTCATTTTTTCCAGGTTCTCTTGTTTTATGGCATAGTTTCTCAAAGTAGTCTCTGATTACCCTTTGAATTGGGTGGTATCTGTGTGAGCTCCTTCTTTTTATTTCTAATACAGTTTATTAATTTTCTCTCTCCCTTTCTTTGTGAGTTTTGCAGGTGGTTTATTGATCTTGTTTTTTGTTTGGTTGGTTTTGGTTTTTTGGGCCACCCCCGGTGACGCTCAGGGGTTACTCCTGGCTATGTGCTCAGAAGTCGCTCCTGGCTTGGGGGACTATATAGGACACCAGGGGATCAAACCGCGGTCCTTCCTTGATTAGTGCTTGCAAGGCAGACACCTTACCTCTAGCGCCACCTCCCTGGCCCCATTGTTTTTTTTTTTTAAAGAACCAAGTTTTGCTTTCATTGATCTTTCAGATTGTCTTTTGAATTTTCACTTCATTAATTTCTCCTCTAAGCCTTGTTATTTCCTTCAGCCTGCCTATTTTTGGTTTATTTTGTTGATTATTTTGTAATTTTATAAAGTGTGTCATTAAGTTATTTTTGTAGACCCCTTCTTCCTTCCTGATGTGTACTTGCAAAGCCATAAATTTTCCTCTAAGTACTGCTTTTGCTGTGTCCCACAAATTCTGACAATTTGTGTTTTCATTCTCATTTGTTTCCAGGAATCTTTCGATTTCCTCTTTGATTTCATCTCTGACCCACTGGTTGTTTAGCAGTGAGCTGTCAATTTCCAGGTGTTAAAGTTTTTCCTCTGTGTCTGTTTGTAGTTCACTTCTAATTTTAGTGCATTATGATCTGAGAAGGTAATTTGTACAATTTTTATCCTCTTGATTTTGTGGAGGTATTTTTTTATGAGACAGTATATGGTCTATCCTGGAGAATGACCCATGTGCATTGAAGAAGAATGTGTATTTAGTTTTCTGGGTTACTCTGGTTACGCTCAGGGGTTACTCCTGGCTATTCGCTCAGAAGTCGTTCCTGGCAGGCACGGGGGGCCATATGGGGAACCAGGGGATTGAACCGCGGTCCGTCCTAGGTTAGCACAGGCAAGGCAGGCACCTTACCTCCAGTGCCACCGCCCGGCCCCCTGAAGGACACTTTCTTCCATTTCTTCTTTCAGAGCAAGTATATTTATGATAGATTTCATCCTGGTTAACCTATCAAGGGTTGACAGGGCAGTGTTGAGGTCGCCCACTATTATTGTGTTCTGTTGATGTATTCTTTTAGATTTGTCAGCAATTGTTTTAAATATTTTGCTGGTCCCTCATTGCATGCATATATGTTTAGGAGTATGATTTCTTCAAGTTGTACATATCCTTGATTATTATGAAATGTCATGCTTGTAGTGCTATTTTTCTAAATGTTGTGCTGAGGTTCACTGACTAGAAGATGTATACAGCCGTGGAGCAGAAGGGAGCAGTCAGGCTCCTCTGACTCTGCCCACTTTGACTTGGCTTTTGCAGGCTCTTCTGAGTGGGGTTAGTCCCAGCACTAGCAGCTGTAAGTCTGGATGGCAGCTGTGTTGAAAAATTTGGGGCAGGGATCAGGCTCCATCCCAAGAGCACTATTTAATAACTGTATGAGCCTAGGGAATTTACTTGTGTCCTTTATAAACAAAGAGGGAGAAATATAAAAAAATAGGTATAAATAATATTAAATTTTCTTTTGTATCTACTATTTAAATCTGTGTTTTGTTTTGCTTTGGGGCCACACCTGGTGATGCTCAGGGATTACTCCTGGCTATGTGCTTAGAAATCGCTCCTAGAGACACATACCCTTCTCATGGGTTGACAGGATTAATATCATCAAAATGTCAATACTCCCCAAAGCATTGTATAGATTGAATGCAATCTCTCTAAAGATACCCATGACATTCTTCAAAGAAGTGGGTCAAACACTACTGAAATTCATTTGGAACTATAAACACCCACGAATAGCTAAAGAAATCTTTGGGTAAAGAAATATGGGAGGCATTATTTTCCCCAACTTTAAGCTGTATTACAAAGTAATAGTTATCAAAATAGCATAGACAGATCTTCAGATCAGTGGAATAGACTTTAGTATTCAGAGAATGTTCCCCAGACATAAAATCAACTAATCTTGATAAAAGGGCAAGAAATCCAAAATGGAGCAAGGAAAGCCACTTCAACGAGTGGTGTTGGCACAACTGGTTAGCCACTTGCAAAAGTGAACTCAGAATCCCATCAAACACCATGTACAAAGATCAAATCCAAATGGACTAAAGACCTTGGTATCAGGCCTGAAACCATAAAGTATATAGAACAACACATATATAAAACACTATATGACATTGAAACTAAAGGCATCTTCAAGGAGGAAACAGCACTCTCCAAACAAGAGCAACCAGAGGTGAAGCAGATGGGACTAAATTAAGCTGAGAAGCTTCTGCACCTCAAAGGAAATAGTGCCTAAGATACAAAACCCACCCACAGAATGGGAGAAACTATTCACCCAATACTCATAAGATAAGGGGCTAATATCGAAAATATAAACGATACTGACAGAACTGAATAAGAAAAAAACAGATAGCCCCATCAAAAATTGGGGAGAAGAAATGAACAGATACTTCCTCAAAGAAAAATACAAATGGCCAAAAAACACATGAAAAAATGATCTACATCACTGCATCAGGGAGATGCAAATCAAAACTACAATGAGGTACCATCTCACACCACAGAGATTGGCACACATCACAAAGAGCAAGAACAGACAATGCTGGCAAAGATGTGGAGAGAAGGGAACTCTTCTTTACTGCTGGTGGGAATGCTGTCTAGTTCAGCCTTTATGGAAAGCAATATGGAGATGCCTCAAAAAAAAAAACTGAATATTGAGCTTCCATAGGATTCAGTTATACCACTCCTAGGAACACAACAATACAATTCAAAAATTCCTTCCTCACACCTATATTCATTGTAGTGCTATTTACAATAGCCAGATTCTGGAAGCAACCAAGATGCCCTTCAAGAGATGAATGTCTAAAGAAACTGTGGTACATATAAACAATGGAATATTATGCAGCCATCAGGAAAGATAAAGTCATGACATTTTTCTATACTTGAATATACATGGAATCTATTATGCTGAGTGAAATGTCAGAGGGAGAGAGATAGATACAGAATAGTCTCACTCATCAATGGATTTTAAGAAAAAATAAAGACATTATTGTAATAAGGCCCAGAGATAATAGAGTTAAGGGCTGGATGGGCTGGAAGAACCAGCTTACAATTTGAAGATCACCACAAAGAGCGGTGAATGCTATTAGGAAAATCACTACACTAACAACTAGCATGACAATGTTAAAGAATAAGAGAAGTAGAATTCCTGTTTTGATTCCAGACAGGGGTGGAAGAGGAGGGAGGGTACTGATGGTGGAAATGTTGCACTAGTGAAGGGGGGTATTCTGTTTATGAGTGAAACCCAACTACAAACATGCTTGTAATAAAGATGCTTAAATAAATATTTATTTTAAAAAATTGGTCCTGGGAGATAGCATGGAGGTAAGGCGTTTGCCTTTCATGCAAAAGGTCATCGGTTCGAATCCCGGTGCCCCATATGGTCCCCCGTGCCTGCCAGGAGCAATTTCTGAGCGTGGAGCCAGGAGTAACCCCTGAGCACTGCCGGGTGTGACCCAAAAACCAAAAAATTGGTCCTGGCTTGGGAGACCATATGGGAAGCCAGGAATCAAACTGAGGTCCGTCCTAGGTCAGCTGCATGCAAGGCCTTGTCACTGCGCTATTGCTCCGGGCCCTAATATTTAAATTTTTTAATTAATTGTGTAATCAGTATTAAACATACTGAGATAATCTATATTCAATTAGTTTTTCACAATGATGCAAAGCTCATTTCATTTGGCCTGATGTCAGTAGCCACACCAGTCTATTCAGCCACTCAAATGTGAATAATAAGATTCAAGAGTTCAAAAAAAAAAAAATCTTGGGGTTAATTTGTTCTCATTTAAATAGCTACATGTGGACCAGGAGTGATAACACAGTAAATAGGGCACATGCCTTGCATACAGCAGACTCAGGTTCAATCCTCATCATCTCAGATGGTCCCCCTAGAACTGCCAGGGAGTAATTTCTGAGTACAGAGCCAGGAGTAACCCCTGAACACCTCCATGGTGTCATCCCCTAACCCCACCCCCACCCCAACAAATAGCCACATGTGACTACAGCTTATAGGATAGAAAAAAAAAACACACACACAAATATTCTGCTTTTCCATTACTTTCTTGGTACCTGCTCCCTGGTTAGTTCTGCGGAGAACCAAGCTCATCTCTCAGGACTGACAACAGCCTGGGTCCTAATACAGGGACTCTAACCAGCATTGGTCATGTCTGGTCTCTCTGTGGGTGACTGGATTTTCTCCTCTCCTGAAGTCCCAACAAATGCTGGCCTTTGGGACCACGTGGAGATAAATCAGCTACTAACCCAGCCAGGAAACTGCCAGTTCAAACCCTTATACTTTGGGACCAGCATGGCAGCATTCTCTAAGAGGAAGTAACCCCCTTTTTTGGCTTTAGTTTCTGGGTCACACCTGGTAATGCTCAGGGCTTACACCTGACATTGACCTCGGGGATCACTCTTGGCAGGCCAGTAGTTCATATGGGGTTCTGAGGATCATAAGTCCATAAGCAAGGTCAACATTTGCCCTACTCATTGTACTATCGCTCTGTGCCACACTCTGCATTTGTGAGTGCCTGATTTGTCCACAAGAGCAAACACAATCATCTCACCCAGAATGCTTCTCTGTCAGTGTCAGCACTGACATGATAGGTAACACTGTCTATAGGTTCCCCTGGGGCTACCAAATGTTTTGTGTCTCATGAGACTGCATTGAATGATTGTGATCGTCTATTGATACCCAGCAAATCCATAGATAAGAAGTCACAAGACTACCTGCATACAGACAGTGATAACAATGAGTGATCAGAATCCCAAATGGGGTTATTCCCCACATAAGTGATCAGGACCCCAAAATTACATAATCTATCCTATTGGGTTTATGGATATAAATTTTGCGATTGCAAACTCCCCTGCCCAACTTCTCAGACATGTAATAACTGCTCAACTATTTCTACTAATCAGTAAAGACAGACTAGAAAATTCAAGGTAAGTAGTGACCAAGAGGCCAAGATTCAGATATTTGCCCATTGCTTGAGCTGCCTTGTGAGTTCTGCCTTCCCTTGCCAAATAAATAATTACTGACAACAATTTCTGGCAGCAATTTCAGTCACTTTCCTCCTCAGATAGGCCAAAGGCTGAAGGCTTGGAACCAGACCTCAGAGCTACAGAGGAGAGTGGGAACAGAGGGCAATGCAGTTACTGGGGCACCTTTCAAAGAGGTGAAAAATGATTAGCCCAGCTCAGGTCCAGAGGGGCTGCCTGGAAAAAAGAGGGACAAGGGAGAGTCTTCTGTTCTCACTGAGATTGGTGGTTACCTTTGGGAGAAAACAACTTACACCTTCAGCAGCTAAAAAAGTTGCTGGAAAGAGTAGAAATAAAGATTAAAGAAAGGCAAGAGGACTAGAATTTACAATAGAGCTGATTTAAATACTCTCCTCCTGTTTTTAGTCCCTTCTTCTGTCCCTGTACACAGGGGACCTACCTATTTTGGGAAAGTGCTGGAAACAGGCAAACTAGATCAGGGCCAGGTGTCTCTCCCCACAGAACCTTCGGTTCTCAATGGTGTTCTAAAACAAGAAACAAGAACTCAACTACTCTCCATGGAATGAAAAGTGGGGGCAACAGGGTCACTGTTTATGAATCACAGCCTGGTTTGCCCAAAAGGAGAAAGTATAAGCACTATTTTAAAATCTAAAAAGGTCTGAATACATCTACCCAAGGCAAGTCACAATCAGAACAGGTTAGGAAGAGTTACTATGTTCACCAAGTTAG
>PVKC010043126.1:0-11843 GCA_004027635.1 Crocidura indochinensis | reverse complement strand
ATCGAGATGGACTAGGTGGGGGATTTTGTGGAGAAAACGCTCCCTAGCAAGTGCTCGTTGGGTGCGCTTGCAGCTGCCGGGGCCGGCTGACCTCTGAAGGCTGCCCCTCTCGGGTCCCTAGAGCGTTTCACGTGTGACGTCCTCCGTTTGACTAGGAATGTGGGTCCTCCAGCGCGGGAGTCACCCCCTCCGCGTCCTGCTGCCCCTGCGTGGGGAGTGGATGGGGCGGAGGGGCCTGCCCAGAAGCCTGGGCCCTGGCCCCCCGCGCCGCCGGTATCGAAAGGAGGCCCTCCCGGCCCTGGATGGTCCCGCGCTGCCCATCACAACCACTGAGATCCGCCAGTACTTGAGGGCACACGGCATCCCCTTCCAGGACGGCCACAGCTGCCTGCGGGCACCCAGCCCCTTTGTGGGGGACTCACAGCTCAAGGACCAGACTGCAGCTCCTGCCTCCTCCAGCCTCTTCATCGACAAGACCACAGGCCGTTTTCTCTGCATGATCAGCCTCGCCGAAGGGAGCTGGGAGGACTTCCAAGCCAGTGTGGAGGGTCGTGGGGATGGGGCCAGAGAAGGGCTCTTGCCTGGCGAATCCACTGCTGCTGAGGACAGTGATGAAGTCCTAAGGATCTGGGAGCGTGCCGTACCCCTTTGGGAGCTGCCCGAGAAGGAGGAAGCCCAGTTGGCTCGGGTGATGTTTGGCCTCAGCAAAGTGACAGATGACACGCTCAGGCGCTTCAGCGTGCGCTATCTGCGGTCGGCCCGCAGCCTTGTCTTCCCTTGGTTCTCCCCAGGAAGTTTGAGGTTACGGGGCCTGAAGCTCCTGGGGGCTGAAAGCCAGGGGGAAGATGTACGCTACGTGGAAACCACCATTCCCCGGCCTGGCGCCTACCGCAATCTTTTTGGGTTACCACTGATTGGTCGTCGAGATGTGGAGTTGGTTCTGACCAGTCGTGAACTGGACAGCCTGGCCTTGAGTCAGTCCACAGGTCTGCCCACTCTGACTCTCCCCCGAGGGACAGCTTGCTTGCCCCCTGCCCTGCTCCCTTATCTCGAACAGTTTCGAAGGATTGTGCTCTGGCTGGGGGATGACCTTCGGTCCTGGGAAGCTGCCAAATTGTTTGCCCGAAAACTAAACCCCAAGCGATGCTCATTGGTGCGCCCTGGAGACCAGCAGCCTCGTCCCCTGGAGGCCCTGAACCTAGGCTTAAATCTGACTCGCATTCTGCGCTCTGCCCTGCCTGCCTGGCACAAGTCAATCATATCTTTCCGCCAGCTTCGGGAAGAGGTGCTAGGAGAACTGTCCAATGTGGAGCAGGTAGCGGGTATCCGCTGGAGTCGCTTCTCAGACCTTAACCGTCTCCTGAAGGGACATCGAAAGGGCGAGCTGACAGTCTTCACAGGTAACTTTGAGACATTCGCTGCTGGGGTAGGATCAGGTGACAGAAATGGTGGGTTTGGACCAAGGTAAACATAGAAACAGAGACATTCCCTTTCAACTTTGTACCTGACTTTCAAGGGTGGAACTTCTTTTCCTCACTTCGTTTGTGTTTGATCCCTTTGCAGGGCCAACAGGCAGTGGAAAGACCACATTCATCAGTGAGTATGCCCTGGATTTGTGTACCCAGGGGGTGAACACACTGTGGGGGAGCTTTGAGATCAGCAACGTGAGACTAGCTCGGGTCATGCTGACCCAGTTTGCTGTGCAGCGACTAGAAGAGCAGTTGGACAAATATGATGAGTGGGCTGACCGTTTTGAGGACCTGCCCCTGTATTTCATGACTTTTCATGGACAGCAGAGCATCAGGTGAGCTTCTCAGGCCTGGGATTTTCAAAGAGAGAAGAACAAAAGGATGGACCACCCCTACCCCACCTCCCAACAGCTTTCAGGGTACTAAAAACATTTCTGCCTGTCATGGTCTGGAAACTACTAATAACTCTTGGAATTATTGCCTGTTCTCCTTCTCAGGACAGTAATAGACACAATGCAGCATGCAGTCTACGTGTATGACATTTGCCATGTGGTCATTGATAATCTCCAGTTCATGATGGGTCACGAGCAGCTGTCTTCAGACAGGTGATGTTCTTTTATCTCATGGGATCCCACTTGTTTTCACCCTATGCCTGGACACAGACTATCTCTGAGATATTTATCATTAGAGCTATGGTGGCAGTGAGAGGGGGCCCTCATGTATGTCCCTGTATACAGGGAAATCTGGGGTGCTGATGGGTGGGAGGATGAGAATGAATCGAGTCTATGCATGCTCTTGTCCTCTTGCGTTCAGTAACCTCTGCTTTGTTGGGGTGGGTGCAGGATTGCAGCTCAAGATTACATTGTGGGGGCTTTTCGGAAATTTGCAACAGACAGTAATTGCCATGTGACCCTGGTCATTCATCCCCGGAAGGAGGATGATGATAAGGAACTGCAGACAGCATCCATATTTGGTTCAGCCAAAGTAAGTGACCTGTAGTGGATCTCAACTTTAGAATGAAGAGAATACAATATGTTATTCGGGACTGCCTCCCTGTCACCTTAAATCTTCTTGACTGTCCATTTGGGAGAGGAATAAATAAGGCAGCTGCCTCTGCTGTGTTAGACTATAGATGGAGGCTGGATTGATAGCACAGTGGTAGGGTGTTTGCCTTGCATGCAGCTGACCTGAGACGGACCTGGGTTCAATCCCTGACATCCCATATGGCCCCCCAAACCTACTAGGGGCGATTTCTGAGTGCAGAACCAAGAGTAACCCCTGAGTGCCACCGGGTGTGACCCAAAAATAAAAAAAAAAAATGAATATAGATGAAGAGTGTATGTACTAAACAAAGGCTGATGGTAGTTGGTTCTTTGCCCCCCAGGGACTCAAATCATTTAGTAGAGAAAAAGTGTTTACAGTTTATTGTGTTCAAAACAATGATAAACAGCATAGTTTTAGGGACTAAAGAGTCTGCCTTGGAGACCTGGGGAAACGTCTTAGAGAGGCTGCTATCAAGGGGAGAGCTGATGTGTGCCAGATAATAGGCAGTAAACAAATGGGATTTCCTTTGAGGCAGGGAGATGGGCCCTATTCTGGAGCTTTCAGTAGGGTACACAGTGCATCATATGTCGGCTGGGCAGAGCACAGGGAATTTAAATTGGGGAACACAAACTGTATCACAGAAGAACAAATTGAAGGAAAAACTAACAAGTAGAAAAAGGTACCGCTATATGGGGATTGAGAGTTCTCTGGGGGCTAGAAAGAGTACAACGGGTAGGGCACTTGCCTTGTACACTGCTGACCCATGTTCAATACCTGGCATTTCGTACAGTCCCCTAGCACTGCCAGCAGTGGCAGGAGTAAGCAATCCTTGAGCATCACTGATATGTTTAAAAAAAAAAAGCAAAACCGTGGTCTTTGATAATGTAGGACATTTAGACTGCGACCTGTGTCAGAAGAAGCTGGGGTCAGTGGGTCAGCTGTGGAAAAGTGTTAGAAGTAGAGGGTGACAAACGTATTATGGAGCTCACAGGCTCAAGTGGCACTAGTGTTGTGCAAAATAGTTCAAATAGTTTTAATAATGGAAGAAGTACTTTTCCTTTCTCCCATTTTTTGGGAGGGAGGTACATTTGGACTATACTTGGTGGTGCTATCGTACTCAGGGACTGTTGTGGCTCTGCTCAGGAGTGACCTATGGTGCTGCTGAGGGGCTGTAGGTGATACCAGGGTTCAAAACAAGATGAACTACATGCGAGGCAAATACATTCACCCCTGTACTGGCTCTTAGGCCTCAGTTTTTCCTTCTGCTTCTGACCTCTTATTCTCTTTTTTGTTCCCGTTTTGCAGGCAAGCCAGGAAGCTGACAATGTTCTGATCCTGCAGGACAGGAAGCTGGTAACTGGGCCAGGAAAACGCTATCTGCAGGTGTCCAAGAACCGCTTTGATGGAGATGTAGGTGTCTTCCCACTTGAGTTCAACAAGAATTCTCTCACCTTTTCTATACCGCCAAAGAGCAAGGCCCGACTCAAGAAGGTCAAAGATGACAATGGGCTAGTGACAAAAAAGCCCTCTTCTGGCAAAAAGGGTGCCATGGCTCAGAACTCTGAGGCTGCTTCAGGCCAGGCTCCAACCCCTACTAGCTAGATTCCGCCATCCCTTCACAGTAAAGGCAGTACAGAGCTGGATACTGATATAAGCCTGACAGTTTAGGCTGGGGCATGGCCTTTCTTTTGTCTCTCTGATTCAGATACCTTTGCCATGTAGTTAGGGTCCAGCCTAGGGCAATATCCACAGGGTGAGAATTCCATACTGTGTTCCAGGCATTGTTTAGATCCTAGGATTACAGTGTTGCAAGACCAATGAAGATCTGCTTCCTTAAAACCTGCAGTCTTTGGTTTCATGTTCATTTGTTCAGGCAATGAACAAATTAAAAGTTTTAGAGAGTAAAGAATATAGAAAACCAAAAATGCAACTTTTTTTATTATTATTTTGTCCCCCAATTCACAATACAGACCAGGCAAAGGGTCTGGGTTGAGGTGTATATGGGTTGCATTTACTGTACCTCCTTTTTCTATACAGTCAGTGTAAAGAACACAGCCTGTGGTAAGAATTGGGAGTCCTTTTTTTTTTCTTAAATTTTTTTGAGATATATATATATATATATATATATACACACATATATATATATATATATGTTAACTCTAATTAAATTAGAGTTAGGGTCTGAAAAGGTGTCTCTGAGCAGAGACTGTTTAGGCTGTGAGCTAAAGAGCTAGAATTGGGCTTGGAAGCATCAGGAGAAATCCAAATGAGCAGAATTATAGAAACCTGAGGTGGGAATGAGCAAGTTGAAGCAGAGGGATCAGGACCCTCTGCTGGAGAAGAATGGGAAACTTCCTGTCAGAATTCAAGGCTATAGTGATAGCACAGCCAGTAGGATGCCTGTCTGTATGTTTCTGAACCCAGATTCCATCCCAGGCATCCCATATGGTCCCTCAAGTATTGCCTCAAAAGTAATTCCTGAGGCTAGACTCAGGCTTAACCCCTGAGCATTGCCAGTATTGCCCTAAAACAAAACTATCCAAGTTTAAGTAGTGAGGTGGTACTGCCAGGCTCCTCTACCCCATTCCCAAGAGTCCACTGTGAGTTGAGCAGTCAGATCCTAGGTGCTTGGCCCAGTGACAGCAGGGCCCCAAAGATGGGAAGCTGGCTAAGAGCCCCAGAAGGCAGCTGTCACCCCACGGTGCCTGCCGCCTGAACCCTAGTTTATCATATGCTGCCTCTTCTGCTGAGGAGTGGGGGTAGTTAAGCTTTCATTAAGAGCCTTTTCTGGTTTTACTGAAGAAAAAATTTTCCATTGCCTTTGTCTCTGTGCTTTTTTTCATTTGTCCACCAGGTGTCTCCCCAGTCTAGTTGGATTTTCCTCTAAATTGGATATGTATGGGTCCCTCCCCACGCTTTTAGAGTTTGAGCTGCATACTCAGGGAAGTGGAGCCATTAAAGGGCCCAGACACACATGTATATACATGCATGCTTTCTTGGCCTAGAGAAAACGCAACGGTTGCCTTTTTATTTGCTCCACTCCATGGGGATGGGGGTGGGGGGTAAGCTGCTCCCTGCTCAGTACTTAGGGATCATGTGATATCTATGATCAAACCTATGTCTGTTTCCATGTACCCTAGCCCTTTGACCTAATTCTGTGAAAGGGAGGAATTGAGAGAGAAAGAACCGAACTGGGGTCTCCTGCTGAGCAATATCTCCAGCGTTTCTCTTTGAATAGAGATAAAACCCACCTGTGGTGGGATGGAGACAGCCCCTCTGCTAATTGACTCAACAGAATAGGCTCAAGCTTTAAGCTGTGATGCGCAGAAACATCAGGACCAGGTAATGCCAAGATGTAACACAGTATAGGAGATGCCAGGCATGTTCTCCAGCCCTTTAAGCCACAGATGCCAGGCATGTTCTCCAGCCCTTTAAGCCACATCCCCAAAGATAGTACCTTTAACTACCTTCCCTGAGGGAGCTACCTGTGACCCCTGGCTGAGGTGTGGCCCAGGCTCATCTCAATACATGTTCTTGTGATATGGCTTAAATGTTTGGTTGGTTGGTTTTTGGCTCACACCCAGTGGCACAGGTTACTTCTGACTCTTTAGCTCAGAAATCGCTCCTGGGGGGCTCAGTGGACCATATGAGATGTTGGGAATCGAACCACCATACCAATGGTCCTGGATTGGCTGCGCGCAAGGCAAATGCCCTGCCCTAGCACTGTGCTATCTTTTTGGCCTCAGGCTTAGATGATATTAGCTAATTCCCATCTGTTTTCCTACTCATCTACTCATCATCTCTCCTGGACAGGTTTGAGCATCTGAGGCTCATAAAAATATAGAACTTGGGCTGGAGAATAGCATGGAGATAAGGCATTTGCCTTGCATGTTCAGTGGTTCGAATTCAGGCATCCTATATGGTCCCCTGAGCCTGCCAGGAGCAATTTCTGACTGTAGAGCCAGTAGTAACCCCTGAGCACTGGCGGGCGTGACCCAAAAACCAAAATATATATATATATAATTTGACAGGGCGATATCACTTGGTTGATAGTACAGCAAGTAGGGCATTTACTTTGCATATTCCAACCTGGGTTCAATCCCTAGGACCCCCATGTGGTCCCCCAAGCCCTACCAAGAGTGATCCTTGAACTCAGAGCCAGAGTTAAGTGTTGCCCCACACACACACACACACACATACACACTAATAAAGTGTGTAAACTTGAAGTCAGAGAGAGAGGTACAGTAATTAAGACATTTGCTTATCATGTGGTTGGCCTGTTATCCCATCTGGTTCCCTAAGTAAGCAACTCCTGATGTGACATAAAAACACAGCATTGAGCCCAAGAGACAGCTCAACAGACTAAGCATGTACCTTGCCTGTAAGACACTTGTGTTTGATCCCCCACCATTTTAGGATCCTACAAGCACTGTAAGGAGCAACCCTGAGCACGGAGCTGAGATAACCACCTCCAAATACAGAATCTTAACTCTTGTATACATACATAGCCACAGAGGCCCTTCAAATTCTGGGGGTTTGAGAGATATAGGAGTTCTCTTTTTGTTTAGTGTTTGGAGAAGTCTTAGAAGAAACCAAAAAATCCAGAGAGTCTGTGACATTCCCAAAATACTAATATCCTTAATTCCTATGATATAAAGTCCCAGTTTCCCTTACATTTGTTTGCAAGAGTGGTGAGATGTGAGGAATCTGAGAAGCCTTTTGCAAAGGTGGGGGGAATCCTGTGGAAGGATAGGGGGTCTCTGGTCTGTTGTGTGGAAGTTCTGGCTACAGTTGTCTCTGGGTGGGAGGGAGAGTTGTTCCTCCAGGGCCTCCCTTCTTGGGGGTCTTTCCCAGACTGGCTGGAGCCAGGCCTCCTAATCCCACAGTAATCATTCCCAGCCGCTGGCTGGTTTAGGCCTCACCCAGTGTCTACAGCACTCGGAAGCTATGCCTTCCAGATGTGCACCACCAGGTCAGTTCTACCTACCAAGACATGGGCTCCCCATTTTGATCCCCAGAAGGTCTGATGTATTCTCAGGGATTGATGAATACTGCTCAATTGTCTTCTACCCTTCCAGCAGATACCTCGGACACATAGCAAGAACCAGAATGATAGGGGCAAGGGAAAGTTAGTGCTCCCCTGCCCACCCCCTACACAAACATTCCATTCCACACCTGTTTTAAACTCACAAGATTAGCCAAAAGTATGTTCAAGAGCCCTGGAGTCTGGAAAGTAGCAGGGCTGCCTCTACCCTATGGAAGGTCTCGGTGCATGTAGTTGAAGTTGATTGGGGCAAATGGCCTAAACATTCAGTCTGAATGTTAAGAATCCCAAGATGGGGCCAGAGAAAAAGGTGTGTAAGATCTTGTATGCTACTTACCCAGGTTTGGTCCTTGGCACCATATATATACAATCCCTGGCCTCTGCCAAGGGCTGTTCCTGAACACAGCCAAGAATACTTCCTGAGAACCACTTGTGTATGACACAAAACAAAAATCCTGAGCGTTCAGGAGAGATTGCTCATAGGGTTGGAACTTTGTGTTTTGCATGTGAGTGGCAGGGGTTCAGTCCTAGGCATCAATCACATGGTCCTGAGCCCTACAAGGTGTGTTGAAAAAAGAAAAAATCATTTTCCTGGGAGTTGCGGAAGAGTCTGGCAGGGTAGGGTGCTGCTGAGTATGGATTACGCTGAGCAGCTTCTAGACCTCAGTGGGTGTGGAGGCCCAGTAGCAGCCCGATTGCTCGCTGTCCATATGGCCCGGATACCTGTAAACCTCACCATCTGCTGGCCTACGGGATGCCGGGATGTCACCGAGGGAGGGCAGCTGGGTTCCTCCCTCCAGAACCGGCCGACTTCCTGTTTGTGCCTATGGGTGGGACTTTATGAGTCTGAGGGAAGCTCAGCCATGAGGGGTGCGGGGAAGGGGCGCCTCCCCACCCACAACCAGCAGGCCTGCTCACCTGGCCAGACACCTCTTCCAGGGAGGAGAGGAGCTGGTTCTGCGTGGGCCGCCCGGCCTTGGGCGGGTGTTGAGGGGGGTGGGGTCTGTTTGGGTGAAACCTGAGCCTCCTTTGTCTGCTCGCAGGGGCTTTCCCTTAGGTCTGGGGAGTGGGCCCGACCGGGCTTCCAGGCGCGGAGAAGCCTGTTGGCAGCTAGCTGGGTGGGGGGTGCAGCTCTGTATCCCCTGCAGCTTTCATCTTGCACACTGCAAATCTGGGGCCAGAGGGGCAGCCTCGGGCCACCGTCGAGCCTCCGCAGGGCTGGGCATAGGGTTGGCTGTCGAGGGGGTGTGGGGAGACCACTCCTCTAGGGTCGGGGGCGCGGCCTCCGCCGCCCCGCCCCGCCCCGCTCCACCAGGCCGGCCGGGCCGGCGCGCGGAACCCGGAGCGGGGAGCGGGCTTGGGGAGCGGCAGGCGGATCTGCGGCGAGGAAGTGACCGCGCTGGAGAAGCAGCAGCCGAGGGGACGCTGGAGCGACGGCGCAGGTGGAGCGGGGTGAGTCATCGGGGGTAGGAGCTGCAGCCTCCCGTACATCTCTTGCACCAGAGCTAAACTTTTCAAGCGCTGGAGAAGCCGTGAAGTTGGAGGCTTGCGGGTGAGGATCGTTCCCTCCGGGGGGTGCAGCGAAGTGTCTATAAACAGGGACACTCACTCGCGGGCCCACCCAGGCGCGCGCGGGACACGGTCACACGTGCATTTCAGGGACCTGTCCAGGGAGATCCCGGGGCAACCCCGAACGGCGCCCCCGGCCCGCGCGCACCCCGCAAAGGCGTGTCGCCCCGACTGTGGCACACTGCACGGGCCAGGTGACAAGGCCGCCCGGTGCAGAGCCGAGCCGGGTGGGCCGGCTCGGGAAGTTCCTTCGGCCCGGCCTCCCGCAGGTGAGACCGGAGACGTAAACAGACGCCGGGCACGTGACAGCTCCGGGGACGGTGCACCGGCCTCTCCCCGTGCGCCCCGCGGATGAGTTGAGTCTGCAGGGTCTCACGTCGGGCTGAGTTCCTGTCTCCGCCTCTGAGGTGCTAAGCTGGCCTCAGAATTGGCGGCAGACGCCCCCTGGAGTCCGGGAGACGTTACCTGGCCCGTGCCGCTCCCCTGTACCTTCCTGGTGTCTCCCATCTCTGAAGGGATCGAACGGGGGCGCTGGAATTGACGCCCCTCTTCCCCTTCTGCTCTCTGAGACGCTGTCTCGGAGCGGGTAGGGGTCCTCTCTTCCCACTCCCAGCTCCGTGCAGCGCCTGGAGCTCCTTCTCCTCCCCCCAGCCCAGGACCAGAAAACCCACACGGAGGAGCCCGCTGAGGAATGCACCCGCGGAAACATTCCCGCAACGCCGGAGTGGGCTGCCAACCAACCCCCAGCCCTGGAGAACAAGGGAGGGGGTGCAGCAGCCCGAGGCCTCCCGCCCCGCCTCCAACCCAGGCACACGCTGAGCCCAGATGCTGCCGGGGCTGCGGGCAGACTGCCAGGAAGAGGCGACTCCTGGTGCCCGGGAGGCTGTGATGAGGGCAAATCCCAGGAAGGGGTCCCTCACTCTCTCCAGGAGGGGGGCTCGAACTGTTCTTGTTCTTGAGGTCGAGGGTCTGGGGTGAGCCCCGAGGGTGGCTTGGGCTCTCGAGTCCCTTTCCAAGGAAAACGGCAAGAAAAACAACCCTTTCCAGAGGGCTAAAAATAGAGCTGAGAGCCGGCCAGGGCTGTGGCCTGGAAAGGGGGGCCGGTGCTCCTTCCTGGGGCAGCGCCGAGCCCTGGCCGGCTTTGCCCCGGAGAGGGCGGGCGGCGGCGGCGGCGGAGCGCGCCATCAGCTGACCCGGCCAGGTCTGACCCTTCGGACACCGTCTGGGCCGGCCACAGACAGTGTCCGCCAAGGGTGCCGTGCGTGCCACCGACTCGGCGGTGGGGATGCTCAGGACCAGGAGGGCCTTTGGGACCGTGCAGATGCCAAGGGCTGCTGCACGTGGCGAGTGGCCCTGGGCGAGGAGGCGTGGGCCGGGCCGTGGGACCAGGCAGGCGCGAGGGCCCCGAGTGTGAACCGGCCTGAAAAGCTGCTTCTAGGGAGCCGGGAGTCACGTGCGCACCGCGCCCGGCTGCGTGAGCCCGAATGTGGGAAAGGTCGTGTGGGTGTTCAAAAGAGCGCGTTGTTTGCAAGCGCGAGGTTGTTTGTGACCTCGAGAAAACAGTGGCGTGTTGTCTTGGCCGGTGTAGGTTGGGGCTGTCGGTCTTAAGACCCGCGCGTCCTGGTGACTGTTAGGGTGCCAGGCACCACCCGAAAAATGATCCATCCCTCTATGGGCACACGACTCAGAGGGCAGGCCGGGGAGCCTAGAGAGAGTAGAGCCGGGGCAGAAGAGGTCATGCATGATGTTGGGTCAGTGGGAGTCCGGGCCCCAGCCGGGATCGAACGCTCGCTGGAAGGGGCGGCGGTGCGCTCTCGGGCCGGGCCTCCAGGTGGCGCGTCCTCTGCCACTCTGCCGGGCCTGGCGGGCGGTTTCCAGCTCGCTGGGGGGGTGGAGCAGGCGCGCGCCGGCTGGCCCGGGAATTGTGCTGGGGCGCCGGGCCTGGGGGCGAGCGGGGAGCGGGGGCGGCCGGCCGACCGACCGACCGACCGACCTCGACCTCCCGCTGCGGACCCTGAATCCGGGCCGGGTGTTTGGCTAGGAGACGGCGACTTGGAGCCGCGCGACTTGGGGGAAGGGCGGCGCCTGCTTGCTTCTTTGTGCTCCAACACAATGACCAGCTGCCGGCGGCCCCGGGGCCCGGGCCGGAGTCTTGGGGACGACCCTGTGCCCTCCGCTGAGTCCTGAGCCGGCCGAGCGCGCGGACAGACGGCGCGTTTTGCAAGCCCCCCTTGGCGGAAGGGACCCCCAGCTCCGAGCCCCACCGGCCACGCGTGACGCGGGGTGCGGCGCCCCGGGGGGCGGGGCGGGGCGGGACGCCCCTCGGACCCGTCCCCCGCGCGGCGCCGCCCACTGGCCGGGCTGGGGGCGACCGGCGGCTGCGAGTGGCCGCGCGCGGGCCGTGCAGCGCAGCGCAGCGCATCTCGGGGGGCGGCGCGGGGCTGAGCATGGAGCGGCGCGGCCGAGGTGAGGGGGGCCGATGGGCAAACTGGGGAGCACCCCAACTCCCGCGCGCGCGGTGGAGCCCGGCGGCGGCGGCTCCCTGGATGCCACAACCGGGGCGCCCCCACTTTTAGGGAAGCGGGGCGCGGCGGGGTGCTCTGAACGCTAGACGGGCGGGGGGCCCCGTTTCCTGCGGCCGAGTGGGAGAACTCGTGATCCCAGACTCGCTCCCGCTTGCTTGGCTGCTTCTTTGGAGTTTGGTGCGGGGAGACTTT
>PVKC010043125.1:0-11816 GCA_004027635.1 Crocidura indochinensis | reverse complement strand
GCAGTGTTCAAGGGTTACTCCTGGCACTGAAATTACTCCTGGCTATTTTGGTGGACCATATGTGAGTCTGGGGATTGAATCCAAGTCAGCCACGTACAAGACAAATACCCTACTTATTGTGCTATTGTTCCGGTCCATTATACTATTGCTCTGGCCCTTGTGATTAATTCTTATCTTATCTGACAAAAAATAGCATTTAATATAGATACAATTCTTACAATATAAATCTTACAATATAAGACTTCTATTTTGCTTCTAAGACCTCAAACTCACCTAATTTCTTCCAATCTCGCTGGCCACTTCTTCATTTCCTTTGAAGTCCCTTCTCACCTAACCAATCGCAAAGATCAACCAATTTTCCCAAGACATCAAACCTACCCAAATATATTGTTGAAAAACTCCAAATTATGATCTATAAATTGGATCATTCTTGTGAACTTCACATTCATAGGACCTGCATCTCTATTTGGAGGATCAACAAATCCTAGACACAATTAGCAGGAACAATTACTCTGTGCCACCCCTAAAATGACCCCTGGTCTCTAAATGTTGTAACCCATTCTCAAATTTTAATTTCTGGGGATCAAGAGCTTCTCTTTTTTACTTCCCTTCTCCAAGATGGGATCCCCAGGCAATTCAGACTCACAACTTCTCAGTCCTTCATTGCTCTCATGAAACAAGTCATCAAGTGTCACCTCATTATTTATTAACAAAGTCTCTTCTTGTTTCCCTCCTTCTAACTATTTCCTATAAACAACAGAGACAAATATCCCTAACCATAAAGAACTGACGGTCTGGTGAGAGAATGATGACATTATTTTCTTAGGGGGATACTCCTGGCTCTGTATTCAGTAATTATGCTTTGCAGGAGACCATATTGGATGCCAAGGATTGACTCCAGATCAGTTATGTGCAAAGCAAGTGCCCTACCTGCTTAGCTAGCTATGACCACAGAACATACTGATTTAAACAATGCAATATGAAAAGAAGAGGAAATTAATGTGTGGAAAAAAATCTATACTTATCGAGGAAGACCTGTAGATACCCAGTGGAACAAGCTTCCTGAAAAGGACCCCATTGATGCAAATATGTAGAATAATAAGATTTGTGGGTTTTAAGGAAAAGGATGTAAAATCAATGAGTACAAGATATGATGGAAGATATTGAAAGCTTTCCTAATCTTGAAAGTTTTTCATCTGAATAGATATGAAGCAATGAGAGGACGTGAGATGAGTTAAGTCTTACTATAGTGTTCCTGGTATTCAGGCCAGTGTCTGCTACATAATAGGATTCAATATACATCAGCTACATTAATATCAGTTGCATGAATAAATATACATTTGTGATTGAGGAATCTGGTATTCAGAAAAGTTATAGTCATAAAGTATCAAAGTGAAATTTGGATAATGGTAACACCTTAACAGTATATCTCTTTGGTTCTGCAAAAATGGAAGTAAGAAAGGCCACATGATTTTGTCAGAAGTACATTAAAAATATGATCAACAAAATATCATCCATTGATGTTGTAAAAATAGACTTATTATTTTGCTTTAGTTTTTCTATGAAGAAAATTACTTTTTAATGCATTGAAATCTAAAATTAAAAATAATCCCCTCAATAGATGAATGGTTAAAGAAACTGTGGTACATATAAACAATAAAATATTATGCAGCCATCAGAAGAGATGAAGTCATGAAATTTTCCTATACACTATGTATATGGAATCTATTATGCTGAGTGAAATAAGTCAGAGGGAGAGAGAAAAACACAGAATGGTCTCTCTCATCTATGGGTGAACAATGAAAAACATTTGTGTAATGATTCTCAGAGACAAAATAGAGGAGGACTGGAGGGTCCAACTCGTGACATAAAGCTCACCACAGGGATCGTTTAGTGCAGTCACAGAAATAATTACACTGAGAACTATCATAACAAAATGTGGCTGAATGAGGGAAGTAGAAAGCCTGTCTAGAGTACAGGCCGGTGTGGGGTGGAGAGGAAGGACACTTGGGATATTGGTCATGGGAATGTTGCACTAGTGAAGGATTATATATATATATATATATATATATATATATATATATGTATATATATTCCTTCACTAGTATATATATTTAAAAAATAAAAAAAGAAAAAGAAAATATAAGGAATCCCAATTCTTACCACAGGCTGTGTTCTTTACACTGAAAAGATGAGGTACAGTAAATGCACCCCATATACACCTCAACACAGGCCCTTTGCCTGATCTGTATTGTGAATTGGGGGACAAAAAAATAAAATAAAATAAAAATAAGTCAAAAAAGTAAAAGTCAAACTACAATTATCAATATACTTATATTCTCACCTAAAAAATTAAAAGAACATTAAAATTCCTGGTGCTATTTTTATCTAGATATTATGCTATAAAATGTATTATATGTCCATGTATATGTAAAATAAGCAATCCCTGAAGGCCATGTTTTCAACTTTCAATGAAAAACATAGACATTTTATGGTTTTCTTCTACCCATTCCAAAAGTTTTATTTTATACAAATTTAACATAACTGGGATCTTGAATTACTTCATGATATAAGAGATGTACATCAATACTTATGCCTATGCAAAAAAAAATAAAAACCCACAAAGTTTTGCCATACCAGTCCTCCTTTTTTTTCTTTCTTTTCTTTCTTGTGGTTGTTTCTTTGTTCATGAATTTTTTTGCTTGTTTTGTTTTGTTTTTTTTTGTGTGTGTGTGTTTTTCCTTTCTTCTTTTAAATTGATATTTATATCTTCTAGACAGATTCCTCTCATTTTTTTCCTTTCCTTTCTTTTTCCAACAGAACCACAAAATTTAAATCATTGTTCTCTCCCTCATAAATTGAGGGGTGGGGGATGGATGGTGGTACCAGGAGCAATCAGTCATATGAACATTGAGCTAAAAAAATGATCAGACCTCAAACCCAAAGTCAATGATAACAGAATTGATACCCAATCTACAACAAGCCAAACACAAAAGAGACTTGTTACACAAGCAGTCCAAGGGTTCAAGTGGGGAGGTATGGGATGCATGCTGGGAACAGTGGCAAAGGGAAGTCAACAATGGTGATGGGAATTGCCCTAATTCGCTGTCACTATGTACCTTAAATATAACTCTGTTACTTGTAATTCACTTTGATCAAAAAATTATTTAAAAAAAAACAATTTGAGATATAAAGAGACACTAGGGTATACTCCACCTGATTGTCATCAACTGAATATTTGAAATTTTTTGCAGATCTTTGAGCAAGAGCCAGGGAAGCCACATAGCCAACAAGTGCCACTCCAAATGCTTCAGTGAGGACTGCAGATAGGATGTTCATAGGAGGGACTCTAGGTGGAGGAATCCTGTGAAAAGGAAAACCATCTTGATTCACATCCTCAACCTTCATGTAATGTCTGTAACAACTTTCACTAAAATTCAACTGTGGCCCTGACTGAAGTTTACATAAAAGAAGTGAAATACTCATGAGAAAAATGAAGCAATCTTACCCTGAGAAGCGCTTTGCTTTCAACATTACTAGTAGAACAAGAGAATAGCAAGAAATACAACAGGGAGAGCACTGCGTGTCTAATTGGCATTTATTCCCACTGCATTTATTTACATTTATTATTCCCATTTATTTATACTACAGAAAGCCAGACTCAACAAAATATTCTTGTATCAGAACAAAAGCAAATCTAGAGCATTCCTAAAATTGAACCTTTCCAAATATTTGTACAGGGGTTGTATTTCCTGTTTTGAATACTACATATGCTTATGTGTAACCTAAGTTGACTGAGTTACAAATTTTGAGCTATTCTTTGAGTTTTCTGTTGATTTAATAATCATAAATTATGTTTTAACTTGATATTTTACAGTACACATAATTAGGCATCAGGACTTTGAGAAAAACAAAAATATGTAGTCATCCACACTGTTCCAAAATATAGGACTAGTCTTAGTTGTTTCTGAGTATTAAAACTAAAACATTTCTTTTAATGTTCAATTATTGTCCTGCTGTCATTAAAAAAATTGAGCAAAGTATTGTGATTTATTTATATGTGGTAATGATTCGAGAGATCTACCTTTCCTTTGAGAAAGAAAATTTATCTGGGTAAAAGGTAGAAGAAAAAGAGAACTCCTATTGATTTCACACCTAGCAAGTGAGTAGAATGCTCAACTCATTTCTGTTTGTCCTTTTATTTTTTCTCCAACCAATTCCTAAACAATATACCACTCTAAACATGGTATAGAAGAGAAAGGAAATCATTTATATAGTTTAGGAAATTACTATTTTTCTACCATGTATACTGTTTAGTTACATTACTTAATTAAAAAATTATGGACCACAAAGATGGTACAGGAGGTTAGGCACTTGCCTTTATTGTGCTGAACCTGGTTCAATTCCCAAAACCAAATATAGTTCTCTGTACACTACTAGGGCTGATGCCTGAATACAGATTCAAGAATAAGTCCCAGGTACTTCTGAGTATAGGCCCCCAAAACAATTTCTTTTAAAGAGAGAAATGAAATTCATACACACTTACACTCAATTTCATCCTCCATCTAAAATAAAACAAATAAAAATACAATAGCATAAAAGAGAACTACATTACCCTTTTGGAATGTGACCAAGCACTTCTAAGCCATATGTGTCTTCCATGTTGGAGTAATAACAAGCAATTGAAGCAACAATAATCTGGTCCCAATTGAAAAACAACAACAAAAAATATTATTAGTTTCTTCAATGCCTTACAACTATCTTAAGAGTAAACATTATCCATGTATTTCATGGTTGTCAAGAGCAATTTAAAATCATATAGGTTTTTAAAAAATAATATATTTTCAAAGTTACAAGATCTCTGAGATTTGAGAAAATTTAATTTAGTTTTTAAATTCAAATATCCCAAAAATATGGTTTTCTATGATCCTCGTTGGTTCCTCCAATTATGCCTGGTTTCAAAGGAAGCAGAACATAAAATGTAAGTGTGTAAATTATAACATTTATATGTGTGTCTGATCAAGCTACACAATATAATTTCAATATTTTTCTCTCCCTATCCATGAGTGATTTATGGTATTATGCTTTCTCTCCATGATAGCAACCTAAGAATTAGCAATATTTTATCAATATTCCTATTATAGTTCAGCAATGGGAAATTATTTTCCTCTTTGAAAATTTTTGAATGTTGAGTTTTTATTATTGTTGAGATAGAAGATTCCAGTTAATAATATATTGGACTCAATACTTTTAAAGTGGCCTTCTTGAATTTTCAGGCATCTTAAATATTTATATGACACATGGTCTATGACATATGGTCTATCTGTGTGCATAAACATTTAAAAATTATATGCTTAGGGCCAGAGAGATTGCATGTGGCTGACTCAGGTTTGATTCCCAGGATCTCATATGGTTTGCCGAACCTGCCAGGAGTAATTTCTAAGTAACCAACCCCCTGAGCACTGCCACATAAGGCCCTAAATTAAAAATTTAAACAATTAAAATTAAAATTAACAATTAAAATTTAAAAAATGATATGCTCAGAAAACAGATCAGTCAATTTTGATTTTCTTGTCTCCCACCCTAATGCTTCCCATATGTTTTCGCTTTCTCCTTTTTATCTTCAAATGATTTTAACAGATGCCAGGAAGTTACATGATTATATTAATATAGAATTATACACATATTAAACTTCTTATTTTTTAGAAAAGATGCAAGCCTGTTGCTTAGCATATAATTGCTTCACAAATGTAGTAATGAAAAAATGGTGCAATAAAAATCACACTAAAAACATTAGGAATATATCTCACTACTAATACCCAATAATATTATTACCTGTGTATTTCTGTTCCTTGTAATTGTATTTAACTAAATTTGCAAAGCATTGAAAAATATCAAAAAAGTCTAAAAAGAAAATGACCATAAATAATGTTTTGGATTTGAGTTATTCCTGGCTGTGGTCAGTTATAATCCTGGCTCTATGCTCAGGGATCTATTCTGACTGTGTTTGGGGATCATATATTAAATATTTCTCTAGAAAAAAAGAGGCAGGTGTCAGGGATACAGCAAAAAAAACCCTGAAATATATTTTGCATATAGGATCCCTAGATTGATTCCCATTCTACATTTCCCCCAAAGCACCTCTCATAAGCAAGCCTCAAGCACCAAACCAGGTGTGGCCCCTGAATATCATGTGTCATCATAAAAATGCAGTGAATATTGTTGGACATTGTTCAACTTTATTATGACCTGATGGAATTTTCTAAGTAAGATAGTAGAAAATATTCAGACCATTAAATTAGAATCAGAAGTTCTAACGTGTCGGTAATTTTTAAGTCAGTTATCCAATTTAATTGGTAATAACGTACACATAATAAATAATAAGATTTATATCAGATTAGGAAATACTGTCAGCTGTCTATGAATTATATACCCTGGACAAAAATTGAATCCTTATTAAAATAGTGCCATTGAAAATATTAGGGGGGGGGTGGTATTGCATAATAATCATCTTCATTTTTACTTAGTTTTTGTTTTATTGTTTTCTTTTGTTCATTGCATTAAGATCATTTTTATTGTTTTGCAGACATTTCATTACAAATTCAGAGGCCTTATTTCCTCAAGGATATTTTCAGTTCTCAGTTTCATGAAACATGTAAAAAAACTTCACAAAATATAATAAGTATGTTTTGATATCTATAAGACTTTATAATTAAATTACATGTTCAGAGAAAATTTATGCAATTTTAAATTTCAAAATATATTATTAAAATGTTAATAGGCCCAATATGTCCTTCTTATATAAACCTGGAGTTTTTTGTTTTGTTTTGGTTTAGTTTGGTTTTGGTATTGGGGTTACTCCTGGCTCTGTGCTCAGAATTGCTTCTGGTAAGCTCAGGGGGCCATATTGGAAGCCAGAAATTGAACCCAGGTCCAACCCAGGTTCACCATAGCAAACACCCTACTGCTATACCATCATTCTGGCCCATATGGTTTTATTTGAAATACACACAGATCATATATGTTGAAGTAGTTCACAAATTATCAAGCACATGATTTATACAAAACTACTTAGGAAGAGAAGTCACCCCTTATTTATATAAAAATGAGTTCTATCCCTCAGTTCCCAGTGTTCCTACATGACATAAACCAGTTCGATAGTATGAAATGCTATTTTAATTAGGAAAATTATACTCACACCATTTGTCACATATATGTATAATCCAAAAGCCATTATAAAAGACTAGAGTCAATTAATGAAGGGAATTGTGATTGTGCAAACATTTTATTGTCAACAAAAAATGATTTGTTTAGAGTTCACACATTAGAGTTCACACATAAAGGCTCTGAAATTTTCAAGGTGTATCTTAAATGGTATAGTCCCCATTAGAAAATCATCATGTATTACTATATTTAGAGATACCAATAAAATAAATAAAATCCGTTAAAGAAACTAGTCATGGCCAATGAAGCTAATCCTTTCAATAAACTAAAATTAAATCTTTAACAAAGTGTCAATAAACCTATCAATAATAAATGATTATTTGGCAATTGATAATATTACTATACATAATGTATTGATACCACATCAATAGAATTTGGTATCATTTATGACTTTCAAAAGAATTATGCAAACAATTGTCTAAGTCTTGCCATGAGAAATGTCTCCTTGTTTAAAAATCTTAGGCTCTACAGTCTCTAGTTATGTGAGAAAGAATAGCAAAGATATGAAAAAGGCTATGTAAGTTAAAACAAAATTTGTGTTTTCTTTTTAAAAATTATTGTCTCAAAATGTTTTCTGTTCTTCTATTAACATATAGACATGCAAATTAACTGCATTTAAATGAGAGACAGGAGTAGCGGTGAGTCACTGTCCACAAAATAATGAGGCTCTTCAAACCACCCTAAAAATGAGCCAACGTTGTAAAGTAGAATACTAAATGTTGATGTTATACTTACCAGAACTAAATCAATAGGAAGGACAACTTTAATTTTCTTTTTAAACTGTTCATTCAGTTCTTTAACCAGAACAAGCACAACAATGCTCAGCGAGGATAAGAGCAATGCCTCCAGACGAACAGACTTGATATTTTCAAAGACATATGCATAAATCTAGAGAGAGAAGTAAAAGTACAAACAATAAAGTCACCTATATTCCAGAATTTATTGATATTTTCCCAAGTACCTGAAGAGTGAAGAGAGGAAAACAGGAGCATGAAAGGATAGAGAAGGTATAGTGCTAAGATAGGCCATTTAAAACTTATTAGTAGACACAATTATTTTTCTTTTGAGTAGAGACTTCCATCAAAATGAGGATTTTGTTGCTTCTGCTTGGGGGCACTATTAGAGTGAATGGCTCGTCAACTTCTTCACATGGGAAATGGGCATCGATGCTAACAATTGCGAGCTAAATGTAGATTAGTCATTAAGAGAACTGGAAGACTAGACTTCCTTGAGCTCTTAAACCCTAAAAGCAAACACATATGTACAAGATCCACACAGAGGAGCTAAGTGCTCAGATTTAACTCATGCTCATGTTCAACTGATATTAATATATGTCATCCAGTAAATTGTTAGTGTTTTCATTCACATAATTTATACCAAGGTGTAAACTTAGTATTAGGTCTACAATGATGAACATATAAGATGCAGTCTTCCTGAAGTTTATGATCAATGGAACAATTTTCTAATCAAAGCAATGTAGTAGAGCAGTATGGAAAGACTAGCTGAAGTTCGTTATCTTAGAAGTATTTGTGACCAGAGGAATTCTCCCCATAGAAGTCAAGTGGGATTTAACCTGGACAGAAAATAAATTTTCTGGACAGTGATAGGGCTTTTGCCTTGCATGCAGAAGGATGGCGGTTTGAATCTCGGCATCCCATATGGTCCCCCGAGTCTGCTGGGGGTGATTTCTGAGCGTAGAACCAGAAGTAGCCCTGAGCACTGCCAGGTATGACCCAACCCCCCCCCCAAATTTAGGATCGATTGCTAATATGTAACTGAATAAACATCTAATAAACTCACTTAAAAAAATAAACTTTTAGAGTCAGGCGATAGTACCATGGGTTGGGCCCCTGTCTGGCACACAGTCAACCAGGGTTCAATTCCCCAACACCATATATGGTCCCCTGAGCCTTGAACACAGAAATAAGGGTAGGCCCTGAGCACCACTCAAATGGCCTCAAAAATAAATAAATAAACAAGTCAAGTAATAAAGTCCCAGAATTACTCTGTGTAGCAATATGGCACACTCCAGCCAAATACCTCAAAGGGCCATTAGGCCTACTTGGCCAAAGATAGTATTAAGGTGCTGAGAATCAAGCCTGGTTCCTGATATAAGTTTGATATGAAATCAACCCCTATTTCTGCTATTTCTCTGACCCACAAATATTTTATAATGCAAGCGCATTTGACACCTAAGTGATCATATATGGAATGTGTATTACTTTATATAAGATTCTGTACTGAATCTGGACCTTCAGAAAAATAAATAACTTGTATAAATGTAAAGTTTTAAGTGGGCCTTAAGTGTATATAGCCAATGTCTCCTGACATTGGAATATGCTGGACTTAATCTTTATAATCACATTTCTTGTGTTAGTATGGAATCCAGAGGTTTATTAAACAGCAATAGCAGATGGTTCTCAATCCTCAGGTCACTTCAATCCTCAGTACATGTGGTCTTCCACATTTTTCTGGGTACAAACCAAGAGACTCTTTTTCGTTTTTGTTTTTGCTATTGTTGTTTTTGTTGTTGTTGGGCGACACCGTTGGCGCTCAGGGTTTACACCTGGCTCTCATCTCAAAAATCACTCCTGGCTTGGGGAACCACCTGGGATGCCAGGGATTGCATCCACATCCCTCCTAGTTAGCCACGTGCAAGGCTAATACCCTACTGCTATGCTACCACTCTGGCCCCACAAACCAGGAGACACGAGTGCTGTGTTTTAGGCCCTTCACTGAGCTGCTGGTCTGTTGGTACAGTATCACTGGATTGTCCTTAGGCTCCCTAAGCACCACCCAGACTCCCCTAAAAACCTAATATTTGTCTAAGCATATTTCTAATATCCAATTAAAATCCCATAAAGTAATTTTATCTTAGCACATGGGAATAAGCCCTGATCACTACCAGTTATAGTCCCCAAAATATAAGTCAATAAATATATCTGGAACAGAAACTGTTTCTACAATAATATAAATTGTTAATATTTTTTACCCTCTCTTGTATTTCAAGCATACTTTGATCAGAAACAAATATAATACACACAATAAATCAAAAAGAACAGAACAGACGATAACTTCTTAAACGGAGGGTTTCAATGCAATAAGGGATCATATTATTAAAATTGGTGATAGGTCTAAGTAAATTTTTAATAATTATTAAGTAAATGATTCATTTGTACAACTATTAGATATCTATATACTAGGGTTGTGGCCCCAAAATGAATCAAACAATCAATCAATAAATAAAGTTTAAAAAAACTAAGAAACTGATATAGATGAAGCCTAGGGGCCCCTGGATGACTTAGGTAAAATAAGAAGGAGAGGCCACAAATCTACTGCTTTCACTCTCTCCATCTCTGGCCACCCCAGAACACCTGAGGAAATCTAGGACTACGAGCCTTGCTTTGCTTGGGAAAGTAAAGTCCATCTTGGATTTTATCCAGGCCTTTCTGGTTCAGAAATTCAGGAAGAGAAGAACACTGAAGCAATAATTGCCAAATTCATTTGGAAATTCCGAAGAATGAGAGGGAGAAGAGGAGAGAGAGTAGCACTCTCAGGAGAGAGAAGGCATGACTCTCCAAAGGCAGAGCAAGCCAGTTCACATCCCAGAGATAAAATATGAAGATCAGAAAGTCCAGTTCTCAAGAGGGCAGGGGCAGGCAAAATGTGCATTCAGACACCGTGTGCAAGGGTTGACAACACTGGGAGCAACCAACACATGGGACCAAGGACTACATGTGTGCCTCTCCTTTGTTCAGGCTGTTTTATATAGGATTTCTCACAAACTGCCCTTCATGGGAATTTTCACTACTGGAGTGGTTATCAAGGGGGAAAGGTAGAGTAATCGATGATCTTTCTTGTTGTTGTTGTTTTTGTTTGCTTCAGGAAATATTTTATTTTTAGTATCATTTTTAGGCACCATGATTGCAAATATATTTGTAGTTGGGTTTTAGTATAAAAAAGAATACTCCCTTTCACCAGTGCAACATTCCCACCACCAATGACCCCCAATTCCCTCTTGATCCTCCTTTTCCTGGTCTTGGTTTCTGCTGAACTTTCTTTTATTAAGCCTTAGTTAAAGAACCCACAAGATGTGTCGTGGTAGTCAATCCCCAGTACCGAAAGGTCTCACAAGATGAAAACCCTGAGCACTGATTCTGAGTAGCATATCTCCTGCTAGTAGCTCCCACTAGCCAGCATTCCAACTCATCCAAAATAAATAAATAAATAAAATCAGATTGGGGCCAGAGAGATAGCACAGCGGTAGGGCATTTGCCTTGCATGTGGCCAACCTAGGACTGACCTCGGTTCAATTCCTGGCATCCCATATGGTCCCCAGTGTCTGCCAGGAGCGATTTCTGAGTGCAGAGCCATAAATAACCACTGAACACTTCCGGGTATGGCCCAAAAACAAAAAATACAATGAAATAAATCTATAATTTAAGAAAATAAATAAAATCAGATAAAATAAAGTAAAATAAAATGAAACTTCACTGACTGAAAGGGAATAAGGGCATTAAAGCTAATTCGTATTCTTTTTTGTTTTTTTTTTTTTTTACTAATTCGAATTCTTTTTTTTTTTTTTTTTTTTT
>PVKC010043124.1:0-11815 GCA_004027635.1 Crocidura indochinensis | reverse complement strand
CTTCCTGAACCTGGAAGCAAGAGCCAGACCACACCCTATGGTGGAGAAGGAATACTAAGTAGGGAGGGACTCAATAATCTAATCATCAGATCACACCCTAGTGTGGAGAATAAATACTGAGTAGGGTGGGACCCAGTAGTCCAACACCCTCCCCACCCAAAAGGCACAAAGCACCAAGAAAAAGAATATAAACTGACTGATTCAGATAAGAAATGACAAAATAACTCAGATACATGAAAATCACCATAGAGTAGAACAAAAGATATAGGTCCTTGCAGTTTTGTATCATACTTGACATAGAATCAAGAAAAACACCTGAAAATGTCAAGGTTTTATTTTATTTTTCTCTCTTCAAGTAACTTTCCTTCAAGTGAAGGCACAATAGTAAAGGGAAAGAGAGAAAGGGCTGAATCATTCAAAGTTCTTCCCCTTGACAAAGTCCTAGCAATGTGCACATGGGAGCGGTTTAGTAGAAAAACTTTAAAACCAGCTGTAGAAATAAATAAATAGATAAATAAGCAAGTGGCTTGCATTGTTTACCTTAAAAAACTGAATTGGAACTCAACCAGAAATATGTATTATGAGTTCTCTCCTTTCTGTAGAACATGTTACTCTGTCTCTTTGCTCTCTCATTGTTTCTAATAGTTCTTACCTCACTATACATTCCCTCTTGAAATTATTTTTTGCAAGTGTAAGGGATAAACCTGGGTTGAAATTAGGACTGATCTTATATTTCCTAAGAAGAGCAATTTCTCACTCCAACCTGAGTTTAATGGCTCCTTGAGAAATCCTTAGTGGCAAGGATCATGCCCCACACTTGCAGATCAACTGGAACTTGGGTACAGTATGATGACTGCCATGCAGAACTGGTTGATATGTAAGCTCTGTACTGTGAATGTGTTCAGAGTAGAAATTACCAGTCCTAAACTTTCCAGGTACTTTTCTATGACTGAGGTGGGTAAAGAGGAATATGTAAACATTCATCTCAAGGCTATAACTTTCTTTCCCCCGAGTCAAACAGATTACCTATAACACTTAGGTAACCTGATCAGGGTTCAAGAGGGAAACATTTCTCAAATATTCAGTTAAGATAACTTCCAAAGTCATATGGTACTGATGTTCAGGTCTACTGGTAAAAATGATTAGAAATTTCCAGGGTTTCCTTACATAAGCCTCCCATTAGAGATTCCACCCTTTTAAGGCAATACTATAATTGGAATGACTTTAAAGATTCTATGATTGGGGCCCAGGAGATAGCATGGAGGTAAGGCGTTTGCCTTTCATGCAAAAGGTCATCGGTTCGAATCCCGGTGCCCCATATGGTCCCCGTGCCTGCCAGGAGCAATTTCTGAGCATGGAGCCAGGAGTAACCCCTGAGCGCTGCCGGATGTGACCCAAAAACAACAACAACAAAAAAAAAAAGATTCTATGATCACAAGATGCAATTCAATATTAATTACCAAAAATATTTGTGAAAATAAATGTTTATTATGAGATTTGCAAATTACACAGTATACCTAGCTACACAAGGTGTTGGCAGAGGTAGTATATGGGCTGGGCTTTCACTGGAGTTAATGTTCTAGAATTTTATATACTTAAGCTTTATTGGAAAGTCTATTGGTAAATTATAAAAGAAAAAATTAGAAAGGAAGCAAGAAAGAAAAACCAAAAACTGGTAAGTCAGTTCCAATAATCATTTACTAAAAATGTTTACAAGAAGTCATTTAACAAAGCATCCTAATGTGTATATGTTGAGGTTGGGGGTAAGGGTTGATGCCTGTTACTAACCTAACCATGTGGTTGGCCAAATGTTTGAGCTAGTCTTCTCCCCTTTGGAGTAGATTCCTTTGGATGTAGATGCCTATGTAACTAAAGTTCCAGTCAGGCATTGTATGACAACAAAGAAAAGTCAACTCTGGGAGCTTATAATAAACAACTTCTCAGTTTTGGACTAAAAATACTACCTATTGGGTGGGGCTACCATAGCTATACTACATAATCCTCAATTCTTCATAATAAAGTCTTTATGCTGCTCTCTCTTTTCCTATTACACTTAATAAACCTTTTTTATATTGATTGCTTATGTCTCTCTTTTCCTTATGCTCTCTCTTTTCCTATTACACTTAATTAACCTTTTTTTTATATTGATTGCTTATGTCTCCTTCACCATTGTAAAAGTTCCAGAAAGCAGGCCTCTTCATTTTATATCTCCTTATCATTCTAACAGTACAAGCATAGGATATGTAGCCTAAATTACTTTTGAATGAGTAAATGTTGGAAAAAGATACCATGTGCCTCCATTCAACTTAGCTAAAATTTCAAATCAAATTATTCATGACTTGAAAGTAAATGGCCATAATTTTAACTCATAAATTTATGGATAATGTAATTTAGAAGTTTTCAAATGAGGTGTTTTCATTATAAATTCATGAGACTAGTTCTAGAAGATCAATCATTCTCTTCTGGACTCCCTGGGTTACTCTTATGGCTGTCTATGTGCAAGCTCTTCCATGAAATTTCAGATAATTTTATTTGTTTGGGAGCAACACTCAGTGATGCCCAGTGCTAATTCCTATATCTTCCCTTGAGAATTACTCCTGATGTACTCTTAGGACCATATGGAGTTCCAGGGACTGCTCCTGGGTTCACTGCATATAAGGCTGCTGTTTTATATATATGGGTATGTATATATGTACATATACATTATAAATAAGACCCTACCCTTTTACTATCACTCCATCTGCACACATTCAAACACACATTTTCTTAATGTGCCGCTCAATGTGGTGCTTACTTTTTCAAAGAATAGCATCCTATATGATCCTCTCCAAGATTTACCCTGAGGACCATTAGGTGTAGCTCACACCTTCTTCCCATATATGTGTCTTTGTAATTTTATTTTTTGTTTGTTTGAGGGCCACATCTTGTAATGTTCAGGAATTACTCCTGGCTCTGCACTCAAAAATTACTCCTGATGTGCTCAGGGAATCAGATGGAATGCCAGTATCAAACTTGGATCAAGGCAGATACCTTATCCATAGTCATCTCTCTCCAGCCCATGTAATTTTAAATTGTGTTATTTTTTCCAAATAAAATGTATAGTTATTTACTTATCATCATCTGTGTGTTCATGCACATTAGTTACTTCTCACACCAATCAGTGAAAAAATATTATTGTTTGGATTTTGTTTTTATAAAAAATATCTAAGACAGGGATAATTGAACAATCTAGAAACTAACTTGAGATCACAAAAGCATTGAGAGTCTGTTGAAAACCATAGGTAATAGACTTACCTGAAAACTTGCACTGGTCAAGACAGTTTTTATTTTCCAAGAACGTGAGTTGAACCATAGATTGAATTGTAGCTTGAAATTGATTAATAATTACTGGTAGCACATTGTGACTAGAGTCTTTCCTACTTAAAAAATTATTTTCCAACAAGCCCAAATAAATGAAAAAAAATGACATGAACATTTTCATTTAGTCATAAGAAAGTCCAAGTGCTTGCAACATCTTTGAAATACCAACTGATATTTCAACAGCAGGAATAAGTAAATACCCAAGCCATTACTGGAATAACATGGAGAACACAGTTACTAGAAGACTTGGAGTTTGTTCATGTCCATACAGTGTCCCAACTGTCATTGCGTATGTAGAAATAGCTAGACATCAAATCACATTACATACTCATTCATACCAACTCATTCACCTGAGCTACAGTGTCCTGGTTACATGCATTTTTCATTCCCGATATTTTTATTTTGTCTATAAGAAAAATCAGAAACTTTATTTCCAGTAGCTCCCACTGGTGCTACTTTTGGCTTTGTGAAAAGATGGCAGCAGCTGAGAAAGAAAACAGTACAGCCAAGTATTCCTGGAAACTTTTAACATGCAGCCTTCCTGATAGTTTGGGTCAAGGTTCCTCATTCACTTTATTAAGAGAAAGACTATTTTCCATGAAACTTAGAAAAATCTTTCATGCACTTTCTTTTCCTCCATTCTCATTTCTTTTGTGTGTGTGTGTGTGTGTGTATGTGGTTTTTGGGTCACACCCGGCAGTGCTCAGGGGTTACTCCTGGCTCCATGCTCAGAAATTGCTCCTGGCAGGCACAGGGGACTATATGGGGCACCGGGATTTGAACCGATGACCTTTTGCATGAAAGGCAAACACCTTACCTCCATGCTATCTCCCGGGCCCCATCCATTCTCATTTCTTACCTCAATCATATCTACCCATTCTCGTACATTAAGAAAACTTTTCTCACAAGTAACATCATATAGCAGCAAGACACCATCAGCTCTTCTGAAGTAAGACTTGGCAATACTTCTGAATCTGGAAAAAAACAAAATTATGTAAGCAATGAACTAGTCAGTCAGGTGCAACTTCATCCTTTATCTCTTTTATATTCTCTCTTCATCTTCTAAAATAAGCCCCTTCTGAGAATCTATTGTAAAAATGTTACTGTTAAATAGGAATCCCGATAGCGTAGCACTGGGATCCTCAAGTTATGGCCTATAGAGCACATGTGGCCTGCCAAGAACATTTATCTAGCCCACCAGGTGTTTTTGCTACCACTGCCTATCCTGCTTAGCAACTGATTAGTCCCGGTCTGCAATATGCCTGTGTAGGCTGTGTGCCACACTCTCTGACTTGCCTCCTTCTCTCTGTTTCTCTGTTCCTCCTCTCAGTCTCAGAGATGGGTCCTCAAACTATGGCCCACCAAAACTAAGCCCATAGTTCCCAGTGAAATACTGGTAAGTTCATTAATTTAACTTTACTTGTTCATCATTTTAAATATTGTATTTGTTCCTTTTTTTTAACTTCAAAAAAAGGTAGGTTCACTGTGCATAGGAATTTGTTTTGTTTTTTTGTTTGTTTTGTTTTGTTTTGGGGCCACACCCGGTAATGCTCAGGGGTTACTCCTGGCTATGAGCTCAGAAGTCACTCCTGGCTTGGGGAACCATATGGGACGCCAGAGGATCGAACCGCGGTCCGTCCTAGGCTAGCACTGGCAAGGCAAACATCTTACCTCTAGTGCCACCACGCTGGCCCTTGTTTAGTTTTTTTTTTAAACTATAGTCAGGCCCTCCAACAGTCTTGAGGGACAGTGAACTGACCTCGTGCTTAAAAGTTTGAGGTCGGGCCCGGGAGACAGCATGGAGGTAAGGCGTTTGCCTTTCATGCAAAAGGTCATCGGTTCGAATCCAGGTGCCCCATATGGTACCCCGTGCCTGCCAGGAGCAATTTCTGAGCATGGAGCCAGGAGTAACCTCTGAGCGCTGCCGGGTGTGACCCAAAAACCAAAAAAAAAAAAGTTATTAAAAAAAAAAGTTTGAGGTCATAAGTTATATGAACCCACACCTAGAGAGAAGTATGGAAGGAAATTGGACATTAGAAAAAAGTACTTGGGGAGTGTTTATTATGCAATACCCCCAAGTATTTTTTCTCTAATGTGTGTGGATGAGAGTAAAGTATTACACCAAGGTGGAAAACAATGAACCAATAGTTTTATTTTACATAACTGAAGAAGGCTCACTTGGGAAGCATATTCAACATACATGTGCTAGCTCTATGCAAATGCAAATATTTTATAGTAGATGGTACTATAAAATGGTATTATTTTTATGAAAATGGTGCAAACCACAAATATTTTTAAATGTAAAAAGTCCTGGTATGCCAGACAAGAAGTCCTCATGGGTTGGTACTTGCTTCCATTCACTCTTGAATCTTTTTACCTGAAGGGTGTGTTGTTCAGAGATTGGCAGATACTCCATTCAAATTTATGGAACAACTGGACACATTCTATTCTAGACAAAATTCAACATTGTGTTTAATGTGCCTGAGAATAAGACTAAGTAAATTTTAGTTTGCTACTTAGTTTTCACCTCTGCCCTTAAAAATCAAGGGAGCAGACAAGTTCTATTCTCTGTCTTTAATTCTTTCCATAGCCAAGTAGCTACTCACACTGTCAATGCACTCTTTCCCCCAACTGAACTGTAGCTAAAAGCAAGCTTGAAAGATCCTCTTATCATATATTCAACAAAAAAGTTAATGTGAGAAAATATAAGGAAAAGATAAGCATACCTGAACCGTTCTACTATATAATCTTTTTTTTTTTTTTTTTTTGGTTTTTGGGCCACACCCGGTGACGCTCAGGGGTTACTCCTGGCTATGCGCTCAGAAATCGCTCCTGGCTTAGGGGACCATATGGGAAACTGGGGGATCAAACTGCAGTCCGTCCTAGGCTAGCACAGGCAAGGCAGGCACCTTACCTCCAGCGCCACCACCCGACCCCTATACTATATAATCTTATAGTAAGATACACTTGTATCATGTTAAGAATTCAACACACAAGTGTCTCTAAGATTTTGCCTGAGAAAACCTCAGCAGAGCTTGAAGCTTTAGGAAAGGTACGTACCTCTCCTGACCAGCTGTATCCCAGAGCTGCAGTACTGTTTGCTCTCCATCTACAAAGAGAGTTTTCATTTGGAAGTCAACTCCTGAAAAGGAGTAAAAGAGAACATGATGTTAATATTTATATTAATTTATGTTTTTACTTTCAACATTCATTTTAATTTGAAGCCCTCTCAGGTGAGACAAATGTCATTCAAAGTCCATCATGGTGAATAAAAAACATGGTCTTCAGATACTTTGTAATTCAGATCATACAAGAAGCATATGATGTCCCTTAAATTCAGCTTCATCTGTTGTTTGGAAAACTTGTGGAGAAATCTAATCTACTAAAGTAAAATGTATGATGTTTTCTCATAATTAAACTGTTATATCAGTAAATATGTACATATAATGAAATATGTATATATGTATGGAGATGCATGTAGACATATATGGTCTTCTCTAGAAATTGAACCAACTACTGTAAGTCTTTATATTAACCAGATTACAGTGAACTTTCAGCTTTTTTTTCTTGAAGGGTATAATGAATTCATAAATTTACAAAGACGTTCATTGTAAAGATGCAACTGTTCCTTTATTTCTGGCTATCAGAATGAAATGTTGACTAGGGGTTATTTGCAAATCCTCAACTATTTTTGCTCATTACTGTGTAAATTTAAGATATCAGAATACATCTACTTTCCTTGTTCTTAGACACCTCTCATGTATTTTATAAATAAATATAAATTCTCATGTATTTCCTCATGGAAGAGGCGAGGGAGTATACAGATGGCTATGAATTTTACCATAATAAAAATTTAAAATATTTTACTTTATCAACATCAAATGATCCCTTATCACAAAGACTATTCTGTATAAAACTAGATATCTCTAGTAAAAGTTATTTTTTTTAATAAATGTGGGTTTCATCCATTTCTCTACTTTGGGATGTAAGTTCCTGGCAGCTGGAACTCAGTAGCTTTGTTCACTGTGTAGTCAGAGTAAATTCAACAGTACCTGGTTTAAGATGTCAGAAGAAGTTTGCTGAACATGTGTTAGCTTGGTTGATCTTACTAGATAAGTAGTTACCTCTGACCTTTATTAATCTCCTGTCCTAAAGCTAGACCTTAATCAAAGCAGAAGTATAATTCCATAGACAAGGACACAAACAAATATCCCTCACAAAGATACAAATTCCTTTATATGTAGATACAGAGTGGGAGGAGAGAAAAGATTTATTTCTGTGTATGTGATCACTAGATAAAATAAAACCATAAATAAGGTAATTTTCCCACTAACTGGGAAAGGAATCATACCCAAGGTAGCGAATGTATTTCCTCGAAATTCATTCTTACAGAGTCTCATAAGGAAACTTGACTTGCCCACTGCAGCGTCTCCAGCAAGTACAATCTTATATGCCCTCTGTGATGAGGTAGATTTATGATTGTCATCTTCCATATCTGTCTGGATGGAAAAAACATGGACCAGTTTTCTTTCCAATAAGTTATATGGCATAGACAATAGAATTCCTAAATAAAAGTTCCAGAAAATACCTGTGGCGAAAGTGCTGAGATAATCTTTCTGGAACTAACAGTGCTGCTTTCGTTAACGGAATCTGAGGGCTTCCAGTTTAAGACAGAAACTGCTCCATCTGAACCATATGTTTCTTCATCCCTTATATCAGGAACCTGTTTATTTTTTTAAATAAAAATAGATTAAAACTATTTTAAAAAGTTAGTTCCTCATTATATCCTTGAATAAAAAGAAGAAAAATACGCTACTGAATTTATTATGTTAGAGACTAGAGTGGCCACAAATGACACTATGAGAGTTTCTTCCAAACTTTATGGAAGAATGTTCTATTGATTGTGTTTCATATTCATGACTTTTCAAGTGGATTTTCATGGCATTACCATACAACAGGATGACAGATTTTTATCAAATATAAGGCAAGCAATAGTACTGATTCGAAGGGCTTACATCTGTGTCTGAAGCATCGGCCCCAAAGTGTTCCTGTGTGCCATGTGACCTCTGAAATCCTCTCTGGTGCTTGTCTTCCACCTCTGAGTCATACTCATTGTAATCTCTCAAGGTAGACATGCCACTGTCAAAGCAACTCTCAGGCAGGCTATCAACTTCACAATTAGTCCTCTGCATAGGATCACAGAGGGCCAATGAGTCACAGTCTTCATCCACATAGGAAGAATGAGATGATCTGGTGACAAAAGAAAAGATGGCTTTACCTGAAGCTCATGCTGCCTTGATAATATAGGACAGTGGTGCTTTTAAGACCAACATTCTCACCTTTGTCAAGAATCACAATGTAATCCATGACTGAGTAAAAGGGAAGACACAACTGTCAACGTAATAACAATTCTTTTTTTGCAATAAATAATTGGGATAAAAACTTCAAACCAAACATTTGATAAGTGAAGTTAATTTTTAATTACCATATTTTCTGATATAAAATGAAAGTAGTCAAACCCGGGGCTCCGTAGATAGCATGGAGGTAAGGCATTTGCCTTTCATGCAAAAGGTCATCGGTTCCAATCCCAGTGCCCCATATGGTCCCCCGTGCCTGCAGGAGCAATTTCTGAGCATGGAGCCAGGAGTAACCCCTGAGCACTGCCAGGTGTGACCCAAAAACCAAAAAAAAAATTATTTAAAAAAAAAAAGTAGTCAAACCCAAAAGAAGCATATGCCCAGTCTACAAGTGATTCATAGCTGAAGTTCAAGATGATAAGCAAAAAAGAATTCTATTCCTGCTACTCAGAGGAACCAGGATGCAAAGACAAATGTCTCTGTCCATTAAAATCTACTATAAAGTATTAATTATCCAGTAGTTAAAATCTTATTCATCAGACATTTGAAAAAGAGAATCATGGCAAAATTTCTGAAATAATGTTGACATAAGTAATATCATTTCGTTATGTGCTTAGGACTAACCCTAAGTATAGTCCAGAGAAAAATAAAATGATGCTTACACATTTTTCCCTCAAAAACAGCAGTTAGCTGTTATTAATCAATAAACTGCTAAATATTTTTATTTCACAAATCACTGAGCAATTGCATTATGCAAAGACAATAAACAATTGGTTCTAGTGATAGTACTTCCTGTAAAGGAAGCTGATTAGTTTGTTATCACCATGATAGAAAAATCATCAAAATAAAAAATATTCTTTACTCCAAGAATAAAGCACTACAATTAAAAGAAAACTAACAGTAATCATTAAGGTCCATCAAAAATGGAAACCTGAATACCAATACTTCATATATTAAATTCTACTTTCAAACTGTGACAGTAGCAACATTGAATGTATTTTCAGGTACATGTGCTTTCCATTTTTGTTACTAGATCTAATGTTAGATTGGGCTAAGTATTTGATTTCACTGATCCAAAATAGTAAAAATGAATTATAGTTTTCAGCATTCTGACTTTTATCAAACTTTCATGGTACACCACACAATAGCCACATTGTGTATGGCCATATTTCATGATACTCCACACAATAGCCACACTCCACAATATGCCATATTATTATTTGTTTTCAAAGTATACTTTTCTTGAACATAACTCATATATTATAACAAACTTATATTAAACATTAAACTTATATTAAACCTAGAGTCTCAGCATCACATAACTATATATTGAAATATGATATACCTGAGTTTCACGAGTTTTGTAGTGAGACATCTCTTACTGAGTCTACTTCTAAGCAACAGGACGTGAATAAGAACAAAGGTGAGCATATATAAAACAAAGTGATGATAATATCTTAAGGAAATAGCTTATTCCGCTCTTAAATTTTTTAATCTTTACATTTGTTATTGCAGAAATTTAAGAACAAGATTAGAGAAAGTAAGGTACCAACTAAGTAATTTCCATAAACAAAATATACTTCTCTTTTAACTCTGAATTAGAATTGAAATAAAGAGTAAGTAGGTATTAACATACCTGTCAAAGCCCAAAGGTTGAGGAGAATGACCATTAAATTTGGGGCTGCTTCTAGAAATTGTATTCCCTGGTGACACATTATTTATTCGCTGTAATATATAAGTAATATTTATTACTCCTTTTTTTAACTTATTGCATGTAGTATAAAAAGGTATTAGACAGACAAAATAGACTGCTTTTTAAACTGCAGCATATTAGTTAAAAGCTGGGATCCTGCCTGAGCAAACTGAAAACTGAGCAAAACTGAAATCAAGAAAACTGAGAAAAAGAAATCAAATCACACAACAACATTTAAAAATATGCATGTCAAGGAGACAGAATAGGGGTGTGGGAGTAGGGGGGAACCTGGGTCGGTAGTAAAGGGAAGAAGACACTGGTGGTGGAACTAGTGATTGAACAATGTGTGCCTAAACCTTGGCTATGAAAAACTGCAAATCACAATGTCCATACTTTTCCCTTCTTGCCACATGTTACTCCCAAACTTTATGGCTTAGGACATAAAGCAGTTCCTCAGGTTTTCCGGGTCTCCATAATATCAGCTTACTTTTTTAAATAATCTGTTTCTTTTTAAACCTTCCACTTAATGACTTATTTGTACTCAGTGCTATAACACTAGGATCTTACACTTTAAGATAACCGCACCCCCCAAAGGGGCTTTTTGGGCCACCTGGTGATGCTCAGGAGTTACTCCTGGCTATGTACTCAGAATTGCTCCTGGCTTGAGGGACCATATGGGACGCCAGAGAATCGAACTTTGGTCTGTCTTAGGTTAACATGTGTAAGGCAAATGCCCTACCTCTTGCACCACTGCTCCTGCCCCTCCCCCAGAAAGTTTTTTTTGAGGAGCCTTCCTCATTCATATCCTCAAAAACTCCCAGTTGGACTTGTTCCCCTGGGAAAAGTAAGGCCTCAATTTGGATAACTTCATCCAGCATCAGAATTTTCCATTATCTTTTCTCCATTGGGCAATATTTGATTTGTTTCCATGAAGTCATTTCCATCCTGTGTGTGCATATCTAAACTCTCTACAGAATTCTTAATTCTTTTTTTTTCTTTCTAGATTTTTCTCTCCTTTTTATTAATTATGTTTTTTAATTTTATGAAGACAAAGATGCAAAGAAAGAGGACAAGGTGAAGTTACAGTGAGAAGACAATCACCCATAAACAGAATTCTCAGAAGAAATCACCTTGCTGACACCTTAATTTTGAACTTTAAGCCAAAAACATTAAGAAAAATAAAACAATACACGTTCACAATTGCTCTGTCCCTTCAGTTCCCAGATTGTAGTACTTATAACATTTCTTAGTAGTACTCAAAGCAATCTAAAGCCACAAAATTTATGTAACTCCTTTAACATTGAAGACATAGTATTTTTTACAGTTCCTTGCAAATGCATATTAATTTAAGTTAACCTCAAAAGTTTAAGTGATAGACCTTGAGACCTCCTGATCTGAAGTTTAA
>PVKC010043123.1:0-11829 GCA_004027635.1 Crocidura indochinensis | reverse complement strand
CAGAGTCTGGCTATTGTGAATAGTGCTGCAACAAATATAGGTGTGAGGAAGGGGTTTTTGTATTGAATATTTGTGTTCTTAGGGTATATCCCTAGGAGTGGAATAGCTGGGTCGAATGGGAGCTCAATTTCCAGATTTTGGAGGAACCTCCATATTGCTTTCCATAGAGGTTGGACTAGACAGCATTCCCACCAGCAGTCAACACCCATTCTTATTCAAAACTCTCAGCAAGATAGGAATGAACAGAACCTTTCTCAATATAGTTAAGGCCATCTACCACAAGCCAGTGGCAAATATTATCCTCAATGGAGAAAAACTAAAAGTCTTCCCTCTAAATTCTGGCACAAGATAAGGCTGTCCTCTCTCACCACTCCTATCAACATAGTACTGGAAGTACTCGCTATAGCGATTAGGCAAGAAAAAGATATCAAGGGAATCCAGATAGGAAAGGAAGAAGTCAAGCTCTCGCTGTTTGCAGATGTCATGATACTCTACTTAGAAAACCCTAAAGACTGTACCAAGAAGCTTCTAGAAACAATAGACTCATATAGCAAGGTGGCAGACTACAAAATTAACACATAAAAATCAATGACCTTTCTGGGGCCCGGGAGATAGCATGGAGGTAAGGCATTTGCCTTTCATGCAAAAGGTCATCGGTTCGAATCCCGGTGCCCCATATGGCCCCCTGTGCCTGCCAGGAGCAATTTCTGAGCATGGAACCAGGAGTAACTCCTGAGCACTGCCGGGTGTGACCCAAAAACCAAAAAAAAAAAAAATCAATGGCCTTTCTATACACCAATAGTACTAAGGAAGAAACGGACATTAAGAAAATAACCCATTCACAATAGTGCCACACAAACTCAAATATCTTGGAATAAACTTGACTAAAAATGTGAAGGACCTATACAAAGAAAATTATAAAAACTCTGCTCCAAGAAATAAGAGAGGACATGTGGAAATGGAAACACATACCCTGCTTATGGATTGGCAGGATTAACATAATCAAAATGGCAACACTCCCCAAGGCATTGTACAGATTTAATGCGATCCCTAAAGATACCCATGACATTCTTCAAAGAAGTGGATCAGGCACTTTTGAAATTCATTTGGAACAATAAACACCCTAGAATAGCTAAAGCAATCATTGGGAAAAAGAATATGGGAGGAATTACTTTCCCCAACCTTTTTTTAATGATTCAATTAAAGAATTTATTAATTAAAAAATCACATACTAGTTAAAATAAAATGCTACATTAAATTTAAAGAAACATTTGATTTTCATTTTTCCAGTGCGCATTTCTCTGCATTTTAACACATGTAACACATATAAACTTGACCATCCTCAGAACACTTACTTCACTTAAAAAATAAATGCCCTCGTGTTTCATGTCATCTTTTCTCTCTCTTCTGCAAGAAAACCTTATTCTTTATCACTGTAGCTTTGTCTTTCAGAATTTCAGGAACCATAGGCCTTATAACATTTTTCTAGAAAATCTTTCCATGTTGAAGAACCCAGTGTCTCTCTCATCAGCATACTACTTGAGATTCAGATAATTGTCCTATGTATCACTTGCTCCTAATTATTGCTGAATGCTGTTCAATTATTCATAATATATAACATGAAAAAAAATTTTTTTGGTTTTTGGGCCACACCCAGCGGTGCTCAGGGGTTACTCCTGGCTATCTGCTCAGAAATCGCTCCTGGCAGGTACAGGGGACCATATGGGACACCGGGATTCGAACCAACAACCTTAGGTTCTGGATTGGCTGCTTGCAAGGCAAACACTGCTGGGCTATCTCTCCGGGCCCTCTAACATGAAATTTATTCTGATTTATGGTAAGACTATGATTGAAAAAAGTTGTAGTTCTTAGCACAACAGTGTGTCATTTAGCATAGTAGTTAAAGACATAGTTCTATATGTGAATTAAAAATTGGAATATTTAGAGTATATTACTTTCCCTACAAAAACACAGTCATTATTTTAGTATTTGGGAACACATTGCCAAAAGGTAGCTGCAATTTTATTACACTGTGGATTTTTATTGGTGAATTTTTTGTGTGTGTTTTCTTTTTTTTATAATTATCTTTATTTAAACACAGTGATTACAAATATGATTATAGTTGTATGATTACAGTCATGTAAAGAAACCCCCCTTCACCAATGCAACATTCCCACCACCAATTTCCCAGATCTCCCTCCTCCCCACCCCCCTACACCTGTACTCGAGACAGGCTTTCTACTTCCCTCATTCATTCACATTGTTATGATAGTTTTCAGTATAGTTATTTCTCTAACTGCACTCATCACTCTATGTGGTGAGCTTCATGTCATGAGCTGCACCTATCAGCCCTCATTCTCTTGTCTCTGAGATGACTGTTAAAAATGTCTTTCATTTTTCTTAAAACCCATAGATGAGTGAAACCATTCTGCGTTTTTCTCTCTCCCTATTACTTACTTCACTCAGCATAATAGATTTCATATACATCCATGTCTAGGACAATTTCATGACTTCATCTCTCCTAATGGCTGCATAGTATTCCATTGTGAATATGCATCACAGTTTCTTTAGCCACTCATCTGTTGAAGGGCATCTTAGTTGTTTCCAGAGTCTGGCTATTGTAAATAGTGCTGCGATGAATATAGGTGTAAGGAAGGGATTTTTGTATTGTATTTTTGTGTTCCTCGGGTATATTCCTGAAGTGATATAGCTGGATCATATGGAGGTTCAATTTCCAATTTGTGAAGGAATCTCCATGTTGCTTTCCACAAAGGTTGTACTAGACAGCATTCCCACCAGCAGTGAAAAAGAGTTCCTTTCTCTCCACATCCCCACCAGCACTGCTTGTTTTCCTTTTCTGTGATGTGTGCCAATCTCAGTGGTGTGAGGTGGTACCTCATAGTAGTTTTGATTTGCATCTCCCTGATGATTAGTGATGTTGAGCATCTTTTCATGTGCCTTTTGGCCATTTGCCTTTCTTCTTTCACAAAGTGTCTGTTCATTTCTTCTCCCCATTTTTTGATGGGGTTAGATGTTTTTTTCTTGTAAAATTCTGTCAGTTCCTTGTAAATTTTGGATATTAGTCCTTTATCTGATGAGTATTGAGTGAATAATTTCTCCCACTCAGTGGGTATCTTTTGTATTCTGGGCACTATCTCCTTTGAGATGCAGAAGCTTCTCAGCTTAATATATTCCCATCTGTTTATCTCTGCTTCCACTTGTTTGAAGAGTGCTATTTTACTTTCCCCAACTTTAAACTTTACTACAAAGTGATAGCTATCAAAACAGCATGGTATTGCAATAAAGACAGGCCCTCAGATCAGTGGAATAGGCTTGAATACTCAGAGAATGTTCCCAAGACATACAATCACCTAATTTTAATAAAGGAGCAAGAAATCCTAAATGGAGCAAAGAAAGCCTCTTCAACAAGTGATGTTGACACAACTGGCTAGCCAACTTGCAAAAACTTGAACTTAGACCCCCAGCTAATATCATGTATGAAGATAAAATCCAAATGGATTAAAGACCTCGAAATCAGACCCGAAACCATAAGATATATAGAACAACACTAGGCAAAACACTCCAGGACATTGAGACTACAGGCATATACAAGGAGGAAACTGTACTCTCGAAGTAAGTGAAAGCAGAGATTAACAGATGGAAATATATTAAGCTGAGAAGTTTCTGCACCTCGAAGGAAATAGTGCCCAGGATACAAGAGCCACCCACTCAGTGGGAGAAATTATTCACCCAATACCCATCAGATAAAGGGCTAATATCCAAAATATACACAGCACTGACAGAACTTTACAAGAAAAAAACATCTAATTCCATCATAAAATGGGGAGAAGGAGTGGACAGACACTTTGACAAAGAAGAAATACAAATAGCCAAAAGACACATGAAAAAATGCTCAACATCACTAATCATCAGGGAGATGCAAATCAAAACAACTATGAGGTAGAACCTCATGCCACAGAGATTGGCACACATCACAAAGAATGAAAACAAGCAATGTTGACGGGGATGTGGAGAGAAAGGAACTCTTATCCACTGCTGGTGGGAATGCCGTCTAGTTCAACCTTTATGGAAAGCAATATGGAGATTCCTCCAAAAACTGGAAATCAAGCTCCCATATGATCCAGCTATACCACTCCTAGGAATATACCCTAGGAACACAAAAATACAATACAAAAACCCCTTCCTTACACCTATATTCATTGCAGCATTATTTACCATAGCAAGATTCTGGAAACAAACAAGGTGCCCTTCAACAGACGAATGTCTAAAGAAACTGTGGTGCATATACACAATGGAATATTATGCAGCTATCAGGAAAGATGAAGTCATGAAATTTTCCTATACATGGATGTACATGGAATCTATTTTGTTGAGTGAAATAAGTCAGAGAGAGAGAGAGAAAAAAATGCAGAATGGTCTCACTCATCTATGAGTTTTAAGAAAAATGAAAGACATTCTTGCAATAATAATTATCAGTCACAAAAAAGAAAAGAACTGGAAGTTCCAGCTCACCTTATGAAGCTCACCACAAAGAGTGATGAGTTTAGTTAGAGAAGTAACTACATTTTGACCTGTCCTAATAATGAGAATGTATGAGGGAAGTGGAAAGCCTGTCTAGAGTACAAGCGAGGGTTGGGTGGGGAGGAGAGAGATTTGGGACATTGGTGATGGTAATGTTGCACTGGTGATGGGTGGTGTTCTTTACATGACTGAAACCCAAACACAATCATGTATGTAATCAAGGTGTTTAAATAAAATAAAATATAAAAAATATGCTAACTGCTATTCCCAAAGCTCTATTCTTTCTAATTTGACATTTTTCCTAAAAACTATTTTAAATCTAATGACTTTATTTTAAAAAAAAAAAGCAACCATGTTCTGCCAGCGATGACCCTTGAATGCAGAACTGGGAATAACCACTGAGCTCCACTGAGTGTGCTGCCAAAATCCCCAAGAATATATAAATAAAATTCTAAATATAAACCCACCCATTTGCCTTTCCCTGTCCTATCTTAGCTTTTTTTTTTATACAGTCATCCCCTTTTAACATGAACTGTGCCATTCACTTACACCTCTCTTCACCATCACAATAGGTGGTGATAGGTATCTTCATATCTTGTCTGTTAGAGTATCTCCTGCTCTCGGAGCAAGCCTGGGCCCAGAGCTGGCACTTGGAAAACTTGTGAACTTCAAATGGTATCTGTAGGCTAAAGAATTCCTTCAATTCGCTCCACGAAGTTAGAAGTCATTTCCAAGTACTTTGGGTATAATCCAAAGCCCACCCCCATATCCTACTCAAAAATTAGTCACAAAAAAAAAGGAACAGATTTTCAATAACTTCAACCTAGTAGGTATTTCACAGATTATACTAACACTTTTCTCTTTGGCTAATACAATGTCTATTTTTTGAGTTGGGATGTTGATGTTAGATGTATAAATAGAATCTAAAGGGTTTTCATGGTGCCAAGAATATAGAAAAGTCTGGTCTCTCCCACTTTCTCCTCTCTCTCTCTCTCTTTCTCTCTCTCTCTGTCTCTCTCTCTGTCTCTCTCTCTGTCTCTCTATGTTTCTGTGTCTCTCTCTGTCACTCTGCCTCTCCCTTTCTCCCAATACATGACAAAGATCCCAATATAGAAATCCCTCAACAGGTTCATTCAGGAGTCACAAGATGAATAAAGCACCTTTTGGAAAACCAAAGATGCGTCTTAATTTTGTTTAGTAGAAAGGAAGAGCTCAGGTGTTTGGCATCTCTGTAAGCTTGATAATACTTATCTCTGATTCTAATTTTATTTATTTTTTTTTTTTTTGTGGTTTTTGGGTCACACCCAGAAGTGCTCAGGGTTTACTCCGGGCTCTATGCTCAGAAATTGCTCCTGGCAGGCACGGGGGACCATATGGGTCACCAGGATTCGAACCGATGACCTTTTGCATGAAAGGCAAACGCCTTACCTCCGTGCTATCTCCCGGGCCCCGATTATTTTTACAGGATAAAATGCCATGTGACATCTAGGATTTAGATGGCAGCTAATGAACATTGTAGAAGTCCAGTTTTTATCAGATGACATTGATTTCCACCAATGATTAGTGTTTTTATACAATCAAGAGTTGTGGATAAAAGTCAGAGTAAAAGGAATGTAAAAAATGAGCAAGCAAGGACAGGTGAGCAAAACTACTGTATTACAGAAACTGTGCACAGACCAGAATGCTTTTACCTTAGATGTGCCCTTCTTTATATCAAACCTGCATCTCCTCTAGACCACCTTGTTCAACAGCCACCTCTGATGGCCCCCAAACCTGCCTTGCACTGTGCTGCCTGTGTCATAATTCATTTGTGTGCTTGCTCAGTTCTCGACCCGCAATGATTAGTGGCAAAGGGTCCCTTCTCACCTGCTTTACCTTTTTAAATGCTTTCATGCTTCAATGGGAAGTTCTCTGATATAAACATATTGTCTCTCCAACAGTAAATCCAGGCATTAAGAGACCCATTCTAGAATTCTAATGGGTGCTTTGAGTTGACCCCACAGAGAAAGAATACTCCTAAAACACACAAATATGTTCCCTTTAAATACCACAGTGGGCCTGAACAATGAATAAACACACAAATAAAGACTAAAAGGTAAGAAAATCATTAGTTCAAAGGACTAGCCAAAATAATGGAAACGATCTCCCAAAATATAGATCAAAAGATTGAACAATGCTTGAGCCAAACAAACCATACAGCAGGTTAAGTTAACTCTGGCACAGTATATGGTCTCCAGAGTGTCACAAGAAGTGATTTCTTAGCACAGAGTTGGGAGTAGCCCCTGAGCACTGCAGGTGTGGCCCCAACACTCAGAATAAAGACAGCAGGAAGTCCTCCACGGTGGTGGGATAAATATGGAAATGAAGCATGGGCTTTGCATGTGCCAGTTGCTGGACTCTAATACCACATCTCTTTGCCCTCAGGCACTGCTGAGCATTTAATGTAATTTAAAGTTACAGAACATTTATATTTTCTTCTTTTGAAGTTTCCAGGTTTTCTGAATGATCTATAATATATATGTACATGTATATGCACCTTCTATAATATGAGAATTTTACAAGAACAAATGCTTTTGATTTTCATTTTTCAAATAAGTCATGTAGAGCATTATTTTTTATAAATCTTTTGGTCACCTGTATGCCTTCTTTGAGAAAAATTTTTTATCTATTCTCGCCATTTTTTATAGGAAATGCAAGTAGAGATAACAATAAGATATTACTTTAGAATAGTGAGACTAGTACACATCACAAAACAAAAACAACCAGTGTTGGCAGTGATGTGGGGAAGAGGAGAGTTTCATTCGCTGTTGGTGAGAATGCCAAATGGTCCAGCCTTTTTGAAAACAATATGAAAAAAAAAAAAAACTAGGACTTAAACTTTTATATGTTCACTTTCACTTCTTAGTAACAATCTCAAGGGCCCAAAAATTATTCAGAAAAGACATTTATTCTCCTGTGTTCACTGCAACTCTATTCACAATAGCCAAAATTTGATAACAACCAAGTGTCTAAGAACAAATGAGCTGATAAAGATCATATTCATCATCTGTGCACTTGATTCTTTGGCCACTACCCTGAGCTCATCACAAAGAGCAGAACTTAGGAAAACATCACATCTTAGATTAATAATGCAAAAATTAAAATGATTTGAATCTTTACTTCCCTATAAACCAATCCACTGTCATGATGGATGCACATTTGCCTTGTATGTAATTGACCTGGGTTCAATCCCTGGCATACCGTAGGGTCCCCTGAGTCTTGCCAGGAGTATCCCTGAACACAAAGCCAAAAGTAATAACCAAGCACCAGTGGGTATGGCCCCCAGCACTAATAATGATAGTGATGATTATGATGATGATGTTAATAGGGAGCTCGCTCAATGACCTCCATGTAAGTATTGCATGTAGGAACCCTGGGTTAAAGAGAACAACAAAGTGACTCCTGAGCACAAAGCTGGAAGTAGCCCCAGAGAATAGCCCTGTGTGGTCCAAAAATTAAGAAACAGAATAATCACATATTCTCATTTTGTCTCTGACTTATTTACAAAACAGTATATGTATATTGTGTATGTGTGTGTTGCCAGGGATCATACCCAGGGCCCTACATATGTGAGGCATGCATCCTACTGTTTGAGCCACATTCTTAGGCCCCAGTCACAAAGAAGTACTTTGGGGCACACAGGTTAGCTACTTCCAGCTGTGCTCAGGGTTTATCCCTGACTCAAAGCTCATTCCTGGTGAGGCTCAGAGGACCATGTGAGGTGCCAGGCATCAAACAGTTAGCTACATGTTAACCTTAACCCCTGTACCATCTCTCTTGCTCCAAAGAAATAGTTGTTAAGGAAAGATCTTAACAAGGTTTTGTTTCACCTTGGATCTGCTTTAGGAGATGAGAATGCTTCCTTCCTAGTAGATCTCAAAGTAACTGAATGTCAGTGGGCAGGGATATTTTAAAGGAGGGACAAGTCTCAAATGGCCTTAAATTCAATGGCCCATTATACTCCCCTCCATCATTCCATGTTCAGCAAATGTTATTGAGCAATGAGTCAGACCCAAATTCTGGCTCTTCTGAAGTAATAATCTTGTCAGCATCCTAATAGCTGCTGTAAACCTGAAAATAGGCAAATAATCAATGCTGGTTAAAAACCAGGAAAACCCCCATCTTTAAGAGTGAACAACTTACAGTGATTTATTTATTTACTAGTGCATGTGCTCCTAACCTTCTAAAGAGAATGTCTTCTTTATATTCAAATCCCCACAATCTGCCAGTCATATGAATCTTCCCTACTTATTAACTTGGGTACAAGATATTAAATAAACTCATCTTCCATATACCTTCAGTTCTAAATGTGGCATTTAATAATTATTGGATTATTTTGTCCTAGAACAGAGTCTATGATCTAATCATAAAAGAAAATACCCAGGACTAGAACAATAAAACAAAAGGTAAGGTATTTGGATTCTATACCTGGCACCACAAATAGTTCCCTAAATTCACCAGGACTGATCTCTAAGCACAGAGCCAGGAGTAAACCCTGAGCACAGCTAGTTCCCAAAATAACAAGAGATTGAAGAATCTCCAAATGAAAAGCTAATTTATAGAGGCTGGAGAGATAGTAAAGGGAATACAGTACTTTCTTTTTTGTTGTCTTTGTTTTTGTGCCACACCCGATGACACTCAGGGGTTGCTTTCTTTGCATGTGGCCAACCCCAGTTCCATTTGGGGTATGACCTCCCCCCGATTAAAACTGAAGAATTTTTTAACACAGACTCAAAGACTAACGTTTATCTCTCTATTTTTGTTTCTGTTTAAGGGCAATACTTGGAGATGCTTAAGACATCTCCTGTGCTCAGAGCCATGAGTAACTCAGTCCCAGGAGTCGAACCCAGGTCCTCCTGCTTGCAAGATTGAGCTCTGTCCATTGAAATATCGCCCCAATTTTTCTAAATGAAAAGACTATTTTGAGAAAGCAACTTGGTTCTGCTTGCTTGCTTTTTTGTGAGGTTTTGTTTTGTTTGGAGATCACACCAAGCAGTGTTGACCCTCCTGCATTCAGACCAGCAGCACCTTAATCCTATTCCCATATCTCTGGTCCTTAAAAACAAGTTTTTATTCTGCTTCCTCTTGCATTGTAAATCACCTTTTCACAGGTGCCAACTACCATTGTAAATTGAATCCCACCCCCAAAAAAATCCCACCACACTTAACCTGGCCCTCAACTTCTAGTCACTCTAATATTGTTGATGCTGTATTGATCAATATCATTGATGATATGTTAATTAATATAATTAATGTCTGGATCCAGATTATTTCAAGTACTGACACACACACACATATATATGTATATATATAATATTTATTATGTCACAGAAACACTTATAACACTGGCATTTATTGTATATTCAATTCAACCAAAATAAGTCTCTGAACTTCAGTTTACTCAGATACAAAGCAGGGCCTATCATACTTATTTTGTTATGGGGTCATGGTGGTTGTTTAGGGGCCATACTCACGATGCTCCAGGGTTACTCTAGGCTATGCACTTAGGAATCACTCCTGGCCAGAGATAGAACCCAGGTCATCCTCCTAGAAGGCAAATGTTCTACCCATTCTACTATCTCTCCAACCCCATCATCCTTACTTCTTGATGGGAGAACTCTGATTGCATAGCATACCCAGTCTCACCTCAGTCAATGGATTTACTAAACATTGACTGTTTTTCACACCTTCTTTGGCTATTGGGTTAGGCAGACTTGTGAAGTGCTCATTCTCACCAGACTTCATTCCTTTTAGCTTCCAGCCACCTCCCCACCACTCAACTAAAAAAACAACAGTCACACTTTTTTTAAATCTTGACAGGGATCTCTCCATGCTAATGTTCCTGAAGAACTTGTTAAAAATGTAAAAAATTCCCTTTCAATCCTTAATAGGCTAGCTGAGCTGCCACATTGAACAACACCAGGGGCACCATTCACATCAAACTGCATGTAAATAGCGCTTCCTGAACTTTTGCAAATTTGGTGTATAAAAACCCAAAGTCAGGAAGTTGCTTTTTTTTATATTTCTTCACATTTTTTAAATGTATATCAAAATATATTTTGTAAAAGAAATTAATGTGTGTAAGAAGAAATGGGGAAAAAAAGAAGTAAAAGCAAAGAACACAGTCATACACAATTACAATCAAGTTGTGTCTGATATGTCCTTCTAGAAGGCTGTCTTTTTAACAAACACCCAGGGAGGCCAACCATCCCTGAAAATCTTAGAGACAGTTGGAGAGTGACTTCCAAAGGTGGGAGACCTGGGAAAAGCACTGGTTGTGTAATAGAAGCCAAACTTCATTTTTTGAATTCGTCTCCTAGCTCCTAATATCTTTACTTGGAACTTTCTCTCTCTGACTTTTTTCCTTTTAGATCCTGTGATTTGCAATATTGCTACTCAGGGAGTATTATAACTATCATTTTATCCGCTTTCAGCACCAAGTTTTAGTCCAGAGTGATCATTTTTAACTATCATTGTCATAGAGGTCCCTTCTCTGTCCTAACTCTATTCCCCTACCATTTGTGGCAAGCTTCCTACCATGGACTGGTCCTTCTGGCCCTCATCTCTATTGTCTCTGGATATTATTACCATACTATCTTTCTTTTTTTTTAAGTTCCATAAATGAGTGCTTTGGGCTTTTTACAGGCCTACTCTTAATGAACCTACAATTGGTGCTGGAATGATAACACAGAGAGTAGGGTATTTGTTTTGCACATGGCTGACCCAGGTTTAATCCCTAGCATCTCGTATGGACACCAAGCACCTCCAGGAGTAATTCCTGAGTGCAAAGCTAGAAGTAACCCCTGAGTATCACTGAGTGTTTCCCCAAAAGAGAACTATAGTTCCATGAAAAAGACATGGTCCCAGATGAATTTTATATAAAATTGTCCTACTGCTAGTTAACATTTATTGAGTACTCCACTAATTTTGGGTATATGGAGCATAAACCAAGCACTTTACATGAAAATCTTTCATGTACTCTTTACATCAACTCCAAGAGACATTTATTAATTAGCTCTGACTATAAAAGCAAACAATCTGAGGCTTGTCGAGATTAAAAACTTGAAGACCCAGGCTGCAATCTTGGCTTTCTGATACAGAAATCAGACCAAAAGATAAAAGCTTCAGGAATTTTGTTTCCAAATGAAGATCTTAATGATATGTGATTAAGGGTTGCCTTAAATTTCTTTGCAAGAATTTTATTATTGCTTTGTAGTGTGTGTGTGTGTGTGTGTGTGTGTGTGTGTG
>PVKC010043122.1:0-11831 GCA_004027635.1 Crocidura indochinensis | reverse complement strand
TATAAAACCTCCCGGATTTTAATAGAATTTGCCCATGCCTTCATTCGCGCGTGTGGCCCTGCACATATTGTGTGGTCTCCTCATTTTTACATTCATATCTTCTGTTAGCAAATATTCCTTCCGTCCGCCTTCCCGCATGAGGATAAGGACTCATGATACTCGAAAATTATTTTGTTATGGATATTAGTGGTCTGTAACAGTCTTTCCCCTGCTATGTAACTTTCCCCTTGGGGTAAGTTTAAGTAATTTAATGTGATAAGAGTCAAAGATAACAAATCTGTTAGTGATAAACCTCTTTTTCTATTTTTTTGTAATTGAGTTTTTAAGGTTCTGTGAGCCCTTTCCACAATGGCCTCTCCCCTACAATTGTGAGGAATCCTCTTCAAATATCTTATCTGCCATTCTTTACAAAAAAAACTTCAAAAGTTTTGCTAATATAAGCTGGCCCATTAAGAGTTTTTATAAATTAAAAAAAAAGAATTTTTATAGAATATGTAATACCTATCACAGAAAAATATTGTAAAAGAAAACTACAAGCGGCCTTAGACTTTTGTGAAGACATGGGGATTGCCCACATAAACCGAGAATATGTGTCCACCACAACATAGAGATATGGTTTTCTTGGAAATGAATCTGTTTGAGTTATATCCATTTGCCAAAGTTCGTTAGTCTGTAAGCCTCTTGGGTTTACTCCTGCTATGTGAGGCTTTTTGTAAACAGTGCACAAATGTTGCAATTTTCTACAATTTCTCTAGCTTGCCTCCATGGAATTTGGCAATTCACATGTAAACGGCATGCATTTGTGTATGGGCTGTATGTTCCTCTACAGGTGATTTAAATATAGGCATTTCTAGCAAGTCAGTAGTTTTATTTCCTTGAGCCATCGGTTCTGGAAGACCTGAGTGGACTCTAATATGAGTGATGAAGATGGGTTCCGTTCGTTTTTGAAGAAGCTGTTATAATTGTTTAAGTAAGTTCTATATGATCGGGTTGTTAGCATTAAGGGAGGCAGTGGCTATTACAGGACATAAATTTACCACATACAGAGAATCAGAAATGATATTCATGGCTTCAGATACATTTTCCAATAGGTAAGTTACCGTGGCTAATTCAACACTCTGTGCAGATTTATATTTGGTATCTATGATCATATTAATGTTGTCCCCAGTTATTCCTTCTTTCTCATTTTTTGATTCATTGATATAAAAAAAACCTCGGCATTGGGAATAAGGGAATCCCGAACAATTTAAGAGATAACAAACTGAGTTTTCTTTAAAAAGTCCCAAGTTGTTCCTGCTGGCTAACGGGAGGATATTTTTCCTGTGAAATCTGAGTGGGCCCTTTGTAGAGATTCATGAAGAGGCAATATTGACTCAATTTCCTTTTATGGTATTGGCAAAACTATTATATCTGGGTCGAAACCTAGTAAAGATATACATCTGAGTCTTGCTTTGATAATAAGCTCTGAAATCAGTTGTAAGTAGGAGACTACTGATCTAGGTTGTTTGCTATGTAAATATACCCATTCTAAGTAAGTAAGATCCTGCTTACTACATCAACACCACAGTGGGGGCTTCTATTGTAGGGAAAATTAACAGAAATACCATTTCCCCGGCGATGAATCTTATTTTCTTAAGTTTTTTGAGCTGATTTTTTTTTTCTGGTTTTTGGGTCACACCCGGTGACGCTCAGGGGTTACTCCTGGCTATTCGCTCAGAAGTTGCTCCTGGCTTGGGGGACCATATGGGAAACTGGGGGATGAACCTCGGTTCATCCTAGGCTAGCACAGGCAAGGCAGGCACCTTACCTTCAGCGCCACCTCCTGGTCCCCTTCTTAAGTTTTTTAATTCTCTTTTTAAACACATACAAATATGATTGTAGTAGTATGATTATAGTCATGTAAAAAACACCCCCCTTCACCAGTGCATGATTCCCACCACCAATTTCCCAGATCTCCCTCCTCCCCACCCCATCCACACCTGTACTCAAGACAGGCTTTCTATTTCCCTCATTCATTCACATTCTTATGATATTTTTCAGTGTAGTTATTTCTCTAACTGCACTCATCACTCTATGTGGTGAACTTCATGTCATGAGCTGCACCTACATGGGTAGATGGGGGGAAATAAGGGTTGTAACTGAGGCAGTAAAAGATTAGAAATGAGCTTTGCAGGGCAGTATCAAGGTCACAATACAAGATGGATATTATGCATATATAAACTATATGCATACAATACTATCAGTAGGAGACCAAGGAGAAAAATTTCCAGTGACTGTCCCAACATAAACCAGTGCTAGAATGGCCCACCCACCTCCAAAGGGCATTTCCATTAGTATAGGGAGAGGTAGGGGGAAAGCCTGATGACCCCTATAGAGTCCACCTGGACCTGCGCCCAGGAAAGGCCTGGAGTTCTGGGGGAAAAGGGAGGGACTTCTGGAGACCTGCCAAGCCTCCCAGCACTCCCCAGGCTAGGGAGAAGGCCTCCGGCATGGGGCCTCCCCAAGCCCCATAGCAGGATGAATTTTGAGAGAAATGATTTTTGTAATCTGTTCAAGAAGATGTCCAATTCATTTTTGGCAGCTGTTGTTAAATTTCTCAGGCTATCTAAAGTAGGAACACCCTTCAAAGTTTTAAACAGATTAAACAACTCTGAATTCAGGATTCCTAGCACAGGGCAGAGCCAATTTAAGTAACCTAAAAGATTCTGAAGTGTTGTGAGGTTTTCCTTATTGATAGAAAATTTTTGGTGAACGTATTGTCGTTCAGTCCAAAATAAAGCCCAAGTATTGATATGGTGGCATAGTCTGCATTTTTTCTAAAGCTATTTTTAGTCCTGATGTTTGTAAACAGTCAAAAACATAAGAGTATAAATCCTATAAATCTGTTTCATTGTTCATTGTGAGCAAGATATCATCTGTATAATGAAATATCATGGCTTGAGGAAATTTTTCATGAGCAGGACTCAAAATCTTATTTACAAAAAACTGACACATTGTTGGGGAATTCAGCATGCCCTGAGGGAGAACAGTCCATTGGAAATGTCTGCAGGGATGAGTATTATTGAGAGAAGGAACTGAAAATGCAAAACATTTTTTATCATCTGGGTGAATAGGAATATGATAGAAGCAGTCTTTTAGATCAATTATTATTAGTGGCCATTCCTTTAGAATAACTACAGGTGATGGTAATTGCCCATAGGTATAATGGATAAATTCACAGCTCTAAAATCCATCAAAACTCTCCATTTACCAGATTTCTTTTTTTATAGTAAATATAGGCAAATTCCATTGAGAAAAAGATGGTTCAATATGTCCTAAACTTAGCTGTTCCTCTACTAATTCTTTTTTTGTTTATTTTATTTTATTTTATTTTTTGGAGGGGGCACACCCATTTGATTCCCAGGGCTTACTCCTGGCTAAGCACTCAGAAATTGTCCCTGGCTTGGGGGGACCATATGGGATGCCGGAGGATAGAATCTTGGTCCTTCCTTGGCTAGCCCTTGCAAGGCAGACACCTTAACTCTAGCGCCACCTCTCCATCACACTAATTCTGCCAGCACCTTTAATTTATCAGTTTTAAGGGGCCACTGACCTGTCCAAATTGGTTCGTCGGATTTCCATTTTATTTTTATTGGTGCTGGGGTTTTTATGGCAGTGGCCCCTACAAAAAATTTGGGTTTTTAAATCAAGGGAAGGTTTGGGTGATTCTGGAGCTAGTGGGATGTGGAATTCTGCATTCTACTGTTTGTGTAGGTCACGGTCCCACAAGGATTGTGAAAATGGGCCCATGTGAGATCTGATTATAGCTCTTTGATTTTCTGGGCCGTAAAATACCATAGTCCTTGTACTCAGCAAACAGGATCTAAAACCTCCTATTCCTTCCAGAGAATACGGGATTTCCTGGAGAGACCAATTTTCTGGCCATACTTTATCAGAGATTACGGCAATCTTTGAATCTCTGAATCTAGCATACCATCAAAAGGTCGCCCTTCCAAGTGAAGTTTGATCAATGGGTTTTCATCTCTTAATGTAGTAACCAGGGCCACACAAGTGGGTTGTGGACAGCACCTGGATTTATGCTTCCAAAACCTCTAATTCTTTTCTTATCTGAGTTCCCACATTTGACATCATGCACTATCACGATTTGGGCAATTGCTTTCCCTTTTTTAAATGTCCATGTAACTGGTATGTTAATAACTACAATGATTTCTCCCATTGAATCTGAATCAATGACACCAGGGGTTATTGATATTCCCTTTATGTTGAGAGAACTTCTGCCAAGAATCAAACCCATTGTATCTGGGGTGCCGGCCCACAATGCTAGTTTTTAACATAGAAGGACATGCTGCTGGGGAAATTGTAATGTCCTCCGGGCATATTATGTCCAATGGGGCATTCCCCAACTTCCCCAACATCGTGTGAATTAATTCCCTAATTGTGATGAATTTTCTTGGGCTGGGCTGGGAAGAATTATGGTCTGAGGGCTTTGCCCCTGATTTGGGAGTCCTGTGGGGAGGCCCTGTGAGCGTTTGCCTGCATGGTGTATGTGTGTCCTTGAGGAGCTGAATTTAAAAGAAATCACAATCTCTTTTGACATGCATGGACTTTCCACAATGGTAGCAGTTGATTTGCCTCCTGGGGATTGTGCTGAAACCTCTCCTCAGATTATTATCAACGAGGTTTCCGGATCTGCAGTCTTTTGCCCAATGTCAGTCTTTTCTGCATTTTGGGCAAAGCCCTGGTTTCCAGAAAGTGCTTTGTTCTTGAGGGGAGAAAGGCATCGTTCCCTTGGTAACTGCAAAGGTTCGCACTAAGATCAGGTTTGATGGGGGTTGGGGCATATAAATATTTTGACAGGCATACAAAAAATCATTCAAATCTGTCTTTTCATGTAAAGAAGCCAATATTAATTTGCAGGCCGAATTCCCATTATAATAAGCCAAACATTTTTCTAGGAATGTTCTCACCTTCTCATTTTTTATTTGTATTTTCAGAGTATCTTTAAGCTTACCCACAAACTCTACATACTGCTCATGGGGGCCTTAGGTAATTTTTAAAAGGTTCCTGTACCAGTGCTGTTAGTATCAATTTTTTCCATGAAGACAATGCAATATCCTTAATTATTTTTAAGATTTCCTTAGGTAGAGCAGCTTGTGTCTGAACAGTTTCAAATTGATTTTTGCCATCAATAATTCATACAAGGGACTGGAGAGATAGCATGGAGGTAAGGTGCTTGCCATTTTTTTTTTTTTTGGTTTTTGGGTCACACCCAGCAGTGCTCAGAGGTTACTCCTAGCTCCATGCTCAGAAATTGCTCCTGGCAGGCACGGGGGACCATATGGGGGACCATATGGGGTACCGGGATTTGAACCGGTGACCTTTTGCATGAAAGGCAAACGCCTTACCTCCATGCTATCTCCCGGGCCCCTTTTTTTAAATTATTTTATTTTATTTTATTTTAGGTGTTTGCCTTTCATGCAGAAGGTCATCGGTTAGAATCCTGGTGTCCCACATGGTCCCCCGTGCCTGCCAGGAACAATTTCTGAGCATGGAGTCAGGAGTAACCCCTGAGCACTGCCGGGTGTGACCCTAAAACCACACACACACACACACACACACACACACACACACACACACACAAAAATTAATACAAGAGAGTGACCACTGCCACTTGTTTTTTGTTCCACCCAGGCTATATAATTTGGATTTTATGCCTTCTGAATAAAACATTTCCCATTCGGTTCATTGTTTAGATGGCAGGCATATGTCAGCAATTTTAAAAATCATAGAGTCCGAGACCCGGGAGATACCATGGAGGTAAGGTGTTTACCTTTCATGCAAAAAGTCATCGGTTCGAATCCCGGTGCCCCATATGGTCCCCTGTGCCTGCCAGGAGCAATTTCTGAGCATGGAGTCAGGAGCAACCCCTGAGCACTGCCGGGTGTGACCTAAAAACCAAAAAAAAAAAAAATCATAGAGTCCAAGGTGATTTCTGACACCAAAATTTTAGTAACTCCACACAGTATGGTGATGTTGTCCAAAGTCATTACATGCCTTTTTAAACCGATTTATGTCTTCCATCTCAAGGGGTTCATAGATTGAAATATTTACTCCGTGTAATGGGACTGAGGCCAGATTAGCAAAATTTCTCTGAATAGGGCTCTGAGGCCTGAAATGTGGCATAGGTGCCTGAATACGAGCATGTGATTCATCATCCGAGTCAGCACTATTATCTGATCCAATTCTGTGAATAGAATCAGGATTCACTTGTGGACTTAGCACCAGAGGTTGATCATTAGTGTTAAGATTTGGATTTTGATTGTGAGTTTCTAAATTATTTTCCCGAGTTGTAGTGTTTATGGGAAAAATGCTTATATTTTTGATGGTGGGACTGGATTTGTCAGCCTGCAACTTAGTCTGAATTTTCGTTGGATAGATTTCCTTATTATCCATACTAATTTTAGCCTCACTATTTCTACACTTTCTATTTCCTAAACACCAGTCAATACTTATGCTCACCATAACAATGTTAGCCAACACAGAAATTCCACACACTATGATGGATGGAGACAATGCAGGAGAGGCAAGTACTGGAGTAACCTTTTCCTTTGAAATATAGACCACAACCATCTAACGCAATGATTTTCCCTAGTACCAAATCAATTGGTTTAAAGCAAAGTGGAATAATCCACTTAAATAATGCAGAACCAATCTGTTTGAAACAAGGTGGCACGGTCCACGTGACTAACCAAATAAGCCATCAATGGTCTCTAGAGGAAATTTCCAATAAAGCATTTCTCTTACAGTTATTGAGGGTCCAGGTTCAGTTTGCTCGGGCGCCACATGTTAGGTCCTGTTTACTCCTTTATTGGTTATATGTGTATCCTGAAAGAGCTCCAAGAATGAGAAATTGATTCCTATCCCCTTATCCTCTTGTGGGGGAGATCTTGGCAATATTTATCCGCAGCAAATAATCCACACAGACAGAAGGGTAAAGGGGTAGGAAGGTTGGGTGCAGAGAGTCCTTTGTCAGCCTATTATCAGCTCCAAAAAACACCTGGAGCCAGCCAGTAAACTCTGCCAAAAGACCCCAACTATTTATTCGGTTCTCAATAGCTCCCCCCATCTGAAAGGTCAAGGTGGGAAAACAGGTAAAGAATAATCTTATGGAAATGTTTTCTTATACAATTCCCACTTAAGACAGATCCTTAGTTATTCACCCCACATTGTCACTCACTCACCCAGGACCCTACCCCCTCATTCATCCTGGGCCCTCAATCACACACCCCAAAATTATAACTCTGGACTCTCATGTACTCACCCCAAAATTGTCACCCACAAACCCTGGACCCTCATCCATTCACTCAACCCTGCTGCTGTGGAACCCCCCTTTTTTCCAATGCCCTGCCTCTAGTACTCAACTATTTGGGGCACATCCAGCTACAGCAGGTAGAGGAACCTGATGCTGGAAGGAGGGGCAGCGATGGGGTGGGTGGGGGGAAGGTGCTGGAACATTGCATGGACAAAGCTCAATCATGAAGGACTTTCCGACTGTGTATTTCCCAGGGATTCCATTGAAAAACCATTCACTCACTTATCAACAAAATAAAACCCAAAACCAACACTGACAAAAGCTACTTTCTCCCCCTCCCAAGGATGTGTGTAAAAATTTCAACTCTCCTTGTTTGCAGACACTTGTTTGTAGACAGTAGAGCTCAGGACTCTGCCCTCAGGGATCCTTCCTATGGGGCTCAGGGTCCTTCTGGGGTCCCGATGGTTGAAGCTTGGCCAGCTGTGTTCTCTCTCTCTAGCCCAAAGCAATCTGTGGCCTGGAAGTGGAAGTGGCACAGGGCTGTCCTGAACTGGACCTCAAATCAAAAAGAAAACACCACCTGAAAGCCCTGACAGACTGTCACTTGACCACAAAACGGAGATCACTGCTCTGAAGCTACTACCACACTCAGGCCAGAAATAAGGCCCCCTTTGTTTAAGAACTGGAAGCAATAACTCAGCCCCAGGTAGGCTTGTGGAAGAAAATGCTACTTCCTCTGTCAGACAAGTGTTTGGGGGATTCTGTCCCTGTCCCCCAGCATCTCCCACTCCCATCCCTGCAAGCTTCCCTCTGGTTCCACTGTTTGTTTTGTTTCATTTTCTGTAGCCCTCTGAGCTTAACTTGGTTTTCAGGGTGAGCGTAGGAAGCGGATCTATGTCAGCAGAAGTAGTAGAGAAGGGGCTTGGGTGCCTTACTGGGCACCTGTGACCAGCCTGCAAGTGGTACTAGGTTAGTAACTGCTTTGGTACATGCCCACAAAGTTAACTGGAATTGGTTCTTCTGTCTAAGTCTCTCTTGTTGAAGCTTGAGTCTATCATGGCTAGTCTTCCATTCTCTGCCTTGGATGAACTTCCTGGAATGTGGGTACCACTAAAGTTCCTGAAATCTCAGTACTGTGGCTGTCTATTCCTCTTTAGGGACCATCCCGGACGAGCTCCCATAAATGTTAGGACCCAGTCTTGTTCTTGACCCATAAGAAACAGAGAGCACACAGTAATGCAAGGCACACAGCCAGGTTTATTAAGCCAGTATGCTGTAGTCTCCTGTCAAGTTTTAACCCTGTATCTTAGGCATTCAAGCTTTTTATATGTTTCAACCAATTGTTCAGTTACCTAGAACTTTTCTGCAGCTATACAGTTAATCTATAAATTCCCATCCCCCCCCCCATTCTGGTATCGTGGTAAGATAAATTCCAGGACCAGCCTCAAGATAAGTACCTGGGGTGATAAATACCAGGACTAGTGCCTAGAGACAGAGCTAGTTCCCTATTCTCCCTACCCTGGGGGTTATGTTGCTTACCCTAAATTTACAGCCCATTCTGACTGCCTCAGGCTCACAGAAGAACCATGTTTATGACAGTTAACTTCCTTAAGCAAGTAGAGTATAGAAGTCAAAGCAATGCTATCTCTAATATTATTTCTAAACAAAGGCACACCATTCTGGCATTAGCACAGTGAATTCTAAATCTAGGATTCTAACGAAGTACCCAATCCCAGCACCCCATGAGACCTCATTGCATTACCGGGTTGATCCCTGAGTGCAGAACCTTGAGGCAACCTGGAGCACCACTGGCCATGGCACTAAAACAAAATACAGATAACAACAACAACAACAACCCCTGGTTGCAGGCTCTGGGAACAAATAACCTTGCAAGCTGCAGCACTTCAGTATTGCTGGTAAGAACAAAATCATAATAGGGAATGACTTAGAACCTGACTTAGTGGGATGGGTGCTGGACCTAGAATAATGTTGCAAGTCAGCCCCTGAAGAGGTTGACTGTTGGAGGGATGGAGGATGAGGCCTTTCTCCTTCAGCTCAGACCAAACTTCTGTTACCCTGTTCAGTCCGAGGTTCTGAGGTGAATGCAGCAGGAAGAAAGACAACAGGCTGTCAAGCTTCCGAAGAAAACAGCTCTTTATTCCGTGAAGAGGCCGAAGCCAAAAGGCCTAAGAATAGGCCAGAAAAAAAGCCTTTTGCCTTCCACAGACCCTTGCTTTTATGCCCCAGAATCAGGTACCACTTAATGGTGGGATCAGGTACTACCCAATGGTGGGAGCAGAATCAGGTACCACCCTAGGGTGGGAGCAGATGCCAGGTAGGGTAGGGCACAATCATCATCAGAGTAGGGTCAGTAACATAATAATCCGATTGAAATGTTTACATACACAACAGGATAATTGGGGTGGGCTTAGGCTCCAGGGGAGGGTTCTAGAGCCAGTACTTGCGTTTCAACTGGCCAAGTCATTACCGTGGTTGGTCCGCGCTGGTCTTTGATTGGTCAACTTGTTCTAGTGGCACAGAGGGTGGGACTTCCATTTAGGAACTTCGTGATTCAGCACTTTCTTTGTCTTGAAAGTCAGCAGGCCTGCATTTTTCCGAGCTGTGGGAATAGGAATAGCTATAGGATGCAGCCTTGCTGGCTCTTGCGCAGGCTCCTGCTTCTGCTGCCAGTGCTACTCTTCATGAAAACGGTGAGCCTGGCCAAGGGGCGGCAGCATGGTGCCGGGAGGATCCAAAGGAGCTGCGATGGGAATTGGCCGTGGAACCCATGAGCTGAGCTGGTGGGTCCCGCCTGGGCACCTTGGTTGGGTCTGGGAAAATGGAGGCACAGTAAGTTGCAGGATGTGGATCTTTATGCCCCCTGTGCAGTGCCGACCAGGCCCTGAAATGCCTCAGCCTTCCTCACACACACCGTGCGGTGCACAGAGCTGGTGAGGCCACATCCCAGGAGGGTCTGTCCAGCTTCCCCCACAGAGGATGTTGAGTCTAGAAAAGAGGTGACTTTTGATTTTGGGGTGTAACCTTTTAATTTTGGATTTCGGTGTATAACTTTTGATATTTTGACATACTGGTAGTATGTTCTTAGTATAAATAGGAAGACTAGGCCTAAGGAGAAAGCTGATTCCTGAGACCAGGCTGTCAATCACAAGGACATTCCAAGGAATGCAAGGACATCTTATTTTCCACCAGACTCCTTGAAGGGAGGGAAACCAACTAATTGTCTTACATTCCAACAGGGGAACACCTTGACCCTCGCAGAGGAGCTTCCCACAGAGGACGGTTGACCCTTGAAGATGGGAGAAATAATCACACACAGTCACTAAAAAGAAATAACACATAGGTATAGATAGAATAGCACATAGGTATAGAATAAGGATAAAATATAGTTTAATGCTATTCTCATTTCTGTCCCTGGCTTGCTTGATATAACAAACAAAGCTCCCTTCCCCTAATTGCTCCAGTCACTATGTTCAGGAGAATGGGTCCCTGTGGGTAGAGGCATCGCCTGAAGAGTTTAACACATATCTCTGCATATCATCAGTCTGGGAGTTGGGGTAAAATGATATCACAAAGGGGCTGAGCAGATGGGTTCTTCACTCTGTAGATTAGGCCAACACTTGAAGCGTTCAACCTGTATCTCTGCACACCATCAGTCTAAGAGTTAGGGGTAAATGATGTCATGAAGAGGCTGAACAGACAGAAAATTGCTCCCTACTATAAAAAAATCATTGAATGATTCAAACTGTATAAGCCTATGAAATGCTTTCATATGAGTTCCCTTAAATCTTCGTGAATTTGGATTCTCAGGGTCTCACTGCAGACCAAATTCCTGGCTTGTGGTGGCACCCTAGGATCCTGGAAAAAGAATAAACCTACGTGTGACTGCATCCTCCTCAATCAAGCTGGGCTTTCCTCGGACCTTGGACATTCCTGACTCCTGGCCTCCCTGGGCTGATCATCTCCAACCCCGGACCCCAACTCGGGTCCAGGACATTTTTGGTCACCTTTAACAAGGGGAAGGCAATGGGACCCTCCCCTTTTCTGGAAACGTCTGGTTTGCTACAATTATGGATCCTGTTTGGGGAGAAACTTCTCTGTGGCATCTCTCAATTCTCTAGGAGTCACTGATTGCATCAGTGTGTATCTATCTATGTGTGTGTGTGTTTTGGGGGTGCCTATCTGTGTCTGTGTGTGCCTGAGTGTGGGGGTGTCTATCTGTGCCTGGGTGTATTTGTGTACATGTGTTTGTGTGTGTAGGAGATGGAACCTGGATGGGCCACTGGTGCCTGGCTTCCACTTCCACCGGGGACAATTGGAAAAGTTTCAGATTTCTGTTTCAGCACAGCAGTCAGGGCACTGTCCATGCACATGACCTATCCAGGTTCAATCTCCAGCACTCCATTCCCCTCACAAAGGGCTCTCTGCGTGTAGAGCCTGGAGTGAGCCCTGAGCACTGCTGTGTGACACCAGAAGCCAGAAATAAATAGTTTTTGCCTGT
>PVKC010043121.1:0-11974 GCA_004027635.1 Crocidura indochinensis | reverse complement strand
GAACAAGAAAAACTTTGGCAGAGAAAACACCACAATTCAGGAGATGTCAGTTTTCTTTGCCAGCAGGAAATATTCCTGCATGCTCAGAGCTCCCAACACAGGCCTGTAAAGTTATCACAATCCTGAAAGCATCATTGAGTAAATTCTGCATCCACTCCCAATGAAGGAAAGGCACTCACTGTTGGTATATATGGAGTCTTCTTCATTTTCCTCACTGTCATCGGATGGTGCTCGGTAGGGTGGTGGCAGTTTCATTGGTGGCGGAGCAGCCCCTCGTCTCTGAAGTTGCAAAATTTGAGAGGAGAGTCAGTATTGTTTGCATGACTGCCCCTTGTTCAAAGACTAACAGAAGAGAAAGGTAATCTGGAAATATTTGGAGCTCACCCAACTGGTGTCAGATCATGAAGATATTGTATCACAAAAACAATATTTTTATTTTTTAGTTGCTTACTGCCAGAGAAAAATGACTCTTTGGGAGCCAGAATGATAGTCAAATTTTGCATGCAGCTAACCCAGGTTTCATACCCAGAATTCCATATGGTTACCCAAGTCCACCAGGAGTGATTCCTGAGGGCAGAGCCAGGAGTAACCCCTGAACATTGCTGGGTATGACCCCAAAACAACCCCTAAAAAAAAGTGACTCTGGGGCCGGGCGGTGGCGCTGGAGGTAAAGTGCCTGCCTTACCTGCGCTTAACCTAGGACGGACCGTGGTTCGATCCCCCGGTTCCCCATATGGTCCCCCGTGCCTGCCAGGAGCGACTTCTGAGTGAATAGCCAGGAGCAACCCCTGAGTGTCACCGGGTGTGGCCCCCCCTCCCAAAAAAAGTGACTCTGTAAATCTAACATGCTAATATACCTAAAAGGAATTCATTCAGGAGGCACACTGGAGATGTCTGAAACCACTCAGAATACAGCATTTCTTTCGCTGAATGACAAAATATCTCCTTGATGCTGTAAAACTTAATTTTTCTATTGCTAGTCTAATTGAGAGAATAGGGGCCCGGGAGATAGCATGGAGGTAAGGCATTTGCCTTTCATGAAAAAGGTCATCGGTTCGAATCCTGGTGCCCCATATGGTCCCCCGTGCCTGCCAGGAGCAATTTCTGAGCATGGAGACAGGAGTAACCCCTGAGCACTGCCGGGTGTGACCCAAAAGCCACAAAGAGAAAGAGAGAGAGAGAAAGAGAGAGAGAGAGAGAGAGAGAGAGAGAGAGAGAGAGAGAGAGAGAGAGAGAGAATTGCTAGCAAGTGAGAGAATTTTCCAAATTGAGCATAGGTGAAAAAAAAAATTCATCTCAATGGGGCTGGAGCAGTATTGCAAGTGGTAAGGAGACTGCCTTGCCCGTGCTAGCCTAGGACAGACTGCTGTTCAATCCCCGTCATCCCATATGATTTTCCAAGCCAGGAACAATTTCTGAGCACATATCCAGGAGTAACCCCTGAGCATCACTGGTGTGGCCCAAAAACAAACAAAAAACAGCAACAAAAATCCATCTCAAGCATTAATTCTGTAATCATTTTCATTTTTTTTTGATTTTTTTGGGCCACACCCGGTTATGCTCAGGGGTTACTCCTGGATATTCGCTCAGAAGTCACTCCTGGCAGGCACGGGGGACCATATGGGGAACCGGGGGATCGAACCGCCGTCCGTCCTAGGTTAGCGCAGGCAAGGCAGGCACCTTACCTATAGCGCCACAGCCCGGCCCCCAATCATTTTCATTTTTAAGTATAGTACATATTATTTCTTTCTAAAAAATACATGACATATTAAGGTATTTTTTTTAATCACAAAAGCTCACATCTATTTTTCACAGTCAAATAGCAAATATTTTAATGTTTCTAGAAAAGAAAAATATTTGTGGTTAGCTTTTAAGTTTTTTCTCTCAATATCCTTTAAATTTAGACATCAAATGATACAGCACATCAATGAGAAGCAACTAAAATCGAATAAAATTCAATCACAGGGTTACCAGTGCAGCATGTAGGCAGTTTCTTGAACGCCGTCTGAAAAGGCCAAGCATGGCCACTTTTAAAGAGAGATTCAAACTGCTAAAGAGAATCCGAAGCTTAGCTTTCCAAGCTCTCTGCAAATATCCAACTAATAGGATTAAGATTCTTTTTATGAGGATTTTAATAAAGTACATTCAATTATGCCTTCCAGGACAAAACCTCTAATGGCAGGATACACTTTGGTAAATGGATGGGCTCTTGCATTACAGCAGCCAGGCAGACAATAAATACCTCCCCCAAAGAAATCATTATTTGGGAGTCATCAAGGAGAACTCATTCCCAAATTTATCTAAGATAACAAATGTCCTGCCAAAAGCAGAACTTCATTGACTGTAGAAACTCCAAAAAGGTATAAAATGTAGAGTGGGGGCCGGAGAGATAGCATGGAGGTAAGACGTTTGCCTTGTATGCAGAAGGATGGTGGTTCTAGTCCCAGCATTCCAATATGGTCCCCTGAGCCTGCCAGGAGTGATTTCTGAGCATAGAGCCAGAAGTAACCCCATGAGTGCAACCGGGTGTGACCCAAAAACCAAAAAGAAAAAAAATGCCAGAGGGATGAAGATGGAGAAGATACCAGACAAAGTGCTTAAGAAGCAATGAGCAGAGACTGGAGTGGTGGCACAGCAGTAGAGCATTTGCCTTGCACGTGGCTGACCTAGGATGAACCACAGTGTGATCCCCTAGCATCCTATATGGTCCCCAAAGTCAGGAGCGATTTCTGAGTGCAGAATCAAGAGTAACCCCCAAGTGTCACCGGGTGTGGTCCCAACAAACAAAAATAAAAAAGAAGAAGAAGAAGAAGAGAAGAGAAGAAAGAAGAGAAGAAGAAGAGAAGAAAAGAATGAGAAGAAAGAAATGAAGAAAGAAGGAGGAGAGGAAGGAGAAGAAAGAAGAAAAGAAGAAGAGAAGAAAAGAAGAAAGAAGAAGAGAAGAAAAGGAGAAGGAAATGAAGAAAGAAGGAGAAGGAGAGGAAGAAGGAAGAAGAAGAGAGGAGGAGGAGAAGGAGAAGAAGAAGAAGAAGGAGGAGGAGGAGGAGGAGGAGGAGGAAGTAGCAGCAATGAGCAAAGACAGAGAGAGGCTTGATCACTACTGGATCTTGAAATTCCTGCTTCAAAAGACTTGCCAGGTTTGAAGGAAGAATAATCAAGGCAGATTAATTCCTTTTCAAACAGATCATTCTAGGTCAAAGACATTCCTCCAGCAGGGCAGAGTGACAGCTTTTAAAGTCATATTAAAAAATGTGAGTTTCCTCAGTGGCAATTTTTTCCTTTTACAGACAAGGACATTATTTATGCAACTGATTATGTCCATGAACAAAAGAATAAAGCAAGCGTGTCTGAGTGCTTCTAGTTTACATATGTGCTGCCTGAGACCTGGGGCATCATTCTTCCTGGACATGAGAAGAGTGTGGGAGAAGGCAGGGCCAGCCTTTCCCTCCAGCAACACTGGCTGGGACATGGGAGTGGGACATGATTCGGTGGCCACAGCTTCCATGAGGGCAGAATATAAACAGGTTTGTGAAACCTTCCTCCTTTTTTTTGTTTTTGTTTGTTTGTTTGTTTGTTTTGGGGTCATACCAGGCTGTGCTCAGGGGTTACTCCTGGCTCTATGCTCAGAAATAACTCCTGGCAGGCTCGGGGGACTATATGGGATGCGGGGATTCAAACCACCATCCTTCTGCATGCAAGACAAATGCCCTACCTCTATGCTATCTTTCTGGCCCCCCTCCTCTTGAGTACAATGCCTGGCACAAAGTCAGTCTCCTAGACTATTTGTTGGATGAATGAATAACTGGTCATGATGCAGACACGTTAGGCTCCCAGACGCATGAATTTGGACAATGATGGTCTGGAAGAATAGCATAGTGATTTAGAAAGCCTGTGTTGACAAGCATATGGTCTTGAGTTCAAACCCCTGGTATTTCACATGAATGAGTGTGGTCCTGATTGTTTTCCTGTCTGCAGTACCTGTCAAGGGCAATGTCTGGCCATGCACTGCAACCAGATCAGTGTAAGCACCAATAGAAAGGGATGTGAGCTCTAAGGATGCAAATGAACTGAAAAGAAATGTGAGTGTCATGGCCAAGAAGTGCAGTACCCATTGAGTGTATGTGAGCACCAGAACCATCTGGGCAAGCACTACAGAGGGTGCAACCCCCACCAGGGATATGGGTCAGCACCACTGCAAAAAATGTATGAACTCCTATGTTCATAGCAGTGCTATTTACAGTAGCCAGAATCTGGAAGCAACATAGATGACTGATAATAGATGATTGGCTAAAGAAACTGTGGTACACCTATACAATGGAACACTATGCAGCTGTTAGAAAAATAAAGTCATGAAATTTGCTCATACATGGATGGATATGGAGACTATAATGTTGAGTGAAATGAGTCAGACTGAGAGAAAGGAACACAAAATAGTTTCACTTACATGTAGGATTTAAGAAAAAAAAAAGACAGTATGTAATAATACCCAGAAATAATGATGAGATGAGGGCTAGAAGAACCAGCCCATGATATGAAGCTTATCACAAAGAGTGGTAATCACAGTTAGAGAAGCAACTACATTAACAGTTACCATGACAATGATAAAGAAAGAAATATGATGCCTGTCTCAAAGACAGAGAGGGAGTGGGAGAGGAGAAAAATGGGTGACAATGGTGGTGAGAAAATTGCACTGGTGAAGGGGAAGTTCATTTTATGGCTGAAATCCAATTATGAACAATTATGAATCATGATGCTTAAAGAAATTATTAAAGCAATAAAAATATGCACAAGTGACCAATGGGGTAAGTCAGAGAGGGAGTGGGAGAGGAGGAAAATGGGGGATAATGATGGTGAGAAAGTTGCACTGGTGAAGGGGAAGTGCATTTTATGGCTGAAATCCAATTATGAACAATTATGAATCATGATGCTTAAAGAAATTATTAAAAACAATAAAAACATGTGCAAGTGACCAGTGGGGTGAGTCGGTTCCAACCTATCTCAACATTATTAGCCACAACCACATGAAGGGAAAGTCGAGGAGAAGGTGAAAGAATTGAAAAACAAAAGCAGCAAAGCAAATGATTCTTGACCTACTGGACTACATTATTAATGTTCCCTGGCATGGAAGCAATTTTTAAACATTCTTACAAATAGGATAATTCTGAAGGTCATGGTTTTATTGCCTATTAAAAAAATTAACCAGCTTGGAATTTAAATATGAGGCCTTCTTTCTCTCAGCATCTATAAATGCTTCTCTCCTCAATTCTCTCTGATCTAAGTTAATTATTTTGGTGGTTCCCCTTCACTAATGAGTTAAATAAATGCTGGCATCTGTAGCATATAGAGAGGGTTTTTCTGTTTGTTTGTTTTTGGGCTATAGCCAGAAATGCTCAAGGGTTATTCCTGGTTCAGTAGGAAATTACTCCTAGCAGTGATGAGAGACCCATACCTGGAATGAAATCTGGATTTGCAGAATGGAAGGCAGGCTCTCTCTCCATTATGCTATTGCTTGAGCCCCACACCTGCATGAGACCATACCAGAAGCAGCCCCCAAACACTGCTAAGTGTGTACCCCTCCAAAATCACACATACAAACAATAATCAGAGAATGCTTATGACATGCTATTATATATTATATATATTTATATTATATACTATATTGACATGCTATTATATATTATATAATATATTATATATAGCCATATATATTATATATCATATTGCAACATGCTTTTTTTTTTTTTTTTGGTTTTTGGGCAACACCCAGTGATGCTCAGGGGTTACTCTTGGCTAAGTGCTCAGAAATCATCCTTGGCTTGAGGGACCATATAGGATACTGGGGGATCAAATCGAGGTCCATCCTAAGCTAGTGGTTGCAAGGCAAATGCCTTACCACCTGCGTCACCGCTCCAGCCCTAGTGACATCAGAGGGGACAATAAGAGATTATTTTAGTCTCAGTAAAAATGCCTTTATAGGATCCTCTTAGTCCCAGAGGCCAGCAAAATCCAATTTTTCTCTGTGAAGGATGAGACACGTCTTAACATCAGACTTATTGCTGTTCAATTTAATAAACATGGAATAAAATAAAATGTATCTATTTTAGTGCTCACTTGGAATACAAACATTTTTATAAGATTAATCTCATGTGTTTAAGAGCAGGGCTGGAGACTGCATTTTCATTTGGGTAATAAAGTATGGCAAAGGAAGGTACCAAAAAGAGGATTGCTTCCTTCCCAGCATCTCCCAGTTGTGAACAGAGGCCTCACTCCTTTATGAGAAGGAGTAGATGAAGTAACACCGAAGGAATACTTAGAAAGAAAACGCTGCTGTTATCAATATCTAGTGAGTGTATTTGTGAATTGTGCTGATCTATAGTTAGAGAAAGTGACACAGGTTAAAAAAATTAAACTGAAAAAAAAATTTATGCGGCCTGGGAGATAGCATGGAGGTAAGGCGTTTGCCTTTCATGCAAAAGGTCATCGGTTCGAATCCCGGTGCCCCACATGGTCCCCCATGCCTGCCAGGAGCAATTTCTGAGCATGGAGCCAGGAGTAACCCCTGAGCACTGCCGGGTGTGACCCCCCCCCAAAAAAAAAAAGAAAAGAAAAGAAAACAAAACAAAACCAGAAATGTGTCTCTTTTTGATTTTGCTTTTAGGTTATACGTGGCAGTGTTTGTGGGGCTATTCCTGCCTCAGTACTTGGGGGTTGCTTCTGGAGGTGCTCAGGGAACCCTGTGATGCTAGAACCCCTGCATGCAAGGCAGAAATTTTCTCACTGCCAGTGTTTGTCTCTTTTCAATCCCTTCATCCCATGACTTTCCTTATTCCCTTGTTCTCCTGAACTCCTAATCTCCAATCTCTTCCTGTAGGTCACACTTTTCTAGACATGAATATTAAAATAATCACACAGTCTATATAGTAATAGTTAAGAGTTCCTCTTGTTCCACACATTCAGCCACAGTCAGGTAAAAGAAGAAGTGAATCCCTCTCTGCTCAAAATTGCTGCAAATATTAAATCCACTTGTGCAAGTGGAGAGTGAAGTCTGCAAGCAAAGACTTACAATCTCTTTATAACTAATAGTTCTACAAGCAATAACCTTGGACTTCCAGAGCCACTATTTCAATAACAGTGTTTGTTAAAAATACCCAAAAACCAATCATAGAGCCCTGAGGAACTCATTGTTGATTTGTATATATCTTTGTGATCGAGATCGGAACTCAAAGTTGTCCAATGAGGTTAAAAAACAAAAAACAATGGCATAATTTGGTAAGCAGCTTACTATACCTTTGTCTTATTCTTTCAAAAGTCATTCCCCTGAAAGTTTAATAGGCTTCTCTGTACCTATTTGTTTGTTTGTTTTTGTTTTTTGTTTTTGGGTCACACCCGGCAGTGCTCAGGGGTTACTCCTGGCTCCATGCTCAGAAATTGCTCCTGGCAGGCACGGGGGACCATATGGGGCACCGGGATTCGAACCGATGACCTTTTGCATGAAAGGCAAACGCCTTACCTCCATGCTATCTCCTGGGCCCCTGAATTTGTTTGTTTGTTTGTTTTTGTTTTTTGTTTTTGGGTCACACCCGGCAGTGCTCAGGGGTTACTCCTGGCTCCATGCTCTCTGTACCTATTTGTAAATTAAGTTTTCCCAAGGATTAAAATCCATGCTAGCCTTTTCAATCTTTTTCATCCTTTACAATGGATGAACTCAAAAGAAAACATATCCAGTGAACAGAATCTTGATCACAGAATACAACAGGGATAGTTCCAGCCTTGGTTTTTACTTAGGGTGAAAGGAAAGAAGAATAATAGCTATTTCCTGAGAACTCCTTCCAAGCCCAGGTGTAGCCAGATAGGAACCTGGAATGCATTCTGTGTGTAACTCAAAAATTTCCCAATCCAAATACCAGGCAAGTTCAAAGGAAAAGTTGCATCATCTAAGACACATTAGATAAAATAGATATTAAGATATTACTAGAAAGATATTACTCAAGGGCTGGAGCAGTGGCACAGCAGTAAGGCTTTTGCCTTGCATGTGGCTGACCCACGATGGACCTTGGTTCAATCCCCTGGCCTCCCATATGATCCATCAAGCCAGGAGCGATTTCTGAGCACATAGCCAGGAGTAACCCCTGAGCGTCACCAGGTGTGGCCCCCAAAAGCAAAAATAAAAAATAAAAAAATATTACTCAAAACCAAAACAAAACAGCTCCTCCATGCCACATATTAATAAGTGCTATTTCTCTAAAAAGATATAAAAATGTAAATGTTTGTATATGTATATATCTAATGATTACCTTGAAAAAAATTTTCCTAATGATGATGATAATAATAACATAATATGAGCACCAAGAAGTATAGCAACTTGTCTTCCAGGCATAAATTTGTTGAGGCCAACAGTTTATTTCTGTGTTTTTGTTTGTTTATTCTGAAGCCACATCTGGCAATGCTCAGTAAGTATTCCTGGCTCTGCTTTTAGGAATTACTCCTGGTGGGCTCAAGAGACCATACAGAATGCTGGGATCATATCCAGGTCAGAGACTTGCAAGGCAAACCTTACATTTTATGCTATGACCCTGGCCCAAGGGGGCAATAGTTTACTCCTTGGCACTACCCTACATGCCTGAGTGTAATCCCAAATTGAGACCCCCAGTGCAAAAATAGTATGCAATCCCTGACACTCCACAACCAAGTATGTGTGGTACTGCAACTGGAAATGTGAGAGTACCAGCAAACACTAAGATCAAGTATGTGTTTCCCTGGTGATGGAATAGTTGAGTACCCATGACTCAAGTATGCATCTATTGAGCATCCTCACCTAGGAACCTAAGAACTGCCAGAGTCATCAGAGTCATTACAGTAGCCAACAGTGTGTAATTTTGCTTGTCATAACCAACCAGGAGAGAAAGGAATGGGAAGGAGGTTGTTGAAAAATAATCACCCAAAACACCCCCCCAAAAAAGTAAATATATTGACTTATAGATAACTCAGGTCATTAGTTTGCCTGACTGGCTCTGTACAAAATCCTTCATCCAATAGCTAGATGGGAGTAATCCTTTTTTTTTTTTTTTTTGCCTGTTCCGGGGCAGCTCCAGGCCCAAGACCTTGGGTTGACCTTGGGCAGGTGGACCTGCCCTGGGTTTTCTGTCTGCCTCGTTTGACACCACGTCCGCCGGTTGCAAGGCGGATGGGCAACACAAAGGCAGCTAATTCTTCTTTTTAATTTTAATTTTTTTATTTTTTTAAATTATCTTTATTTAAACACCGTGATTACAAATATGATTGTAATTGTATGATTTCAGTCATGTAAAGAGCACCCTCCTTCACCAGTGCAACATTCTCACCACCAATGTCCCAAATCTCCCTCCTCCCCACCCCACCCACACCTGTACTCAAGACAGGCTTTCTACTTCCCTCATTCATTCACATTGTTAGGATAGTTCTCAATGTAGTTATTTCTCTAACTGCACTCATCACTCTTTGTGCTGAGCTTCATGCCATGTGCTGCACCTTCCAGCTCTCATCTCTTTTATCTCTGAGAATTATTGTGAAAATGTCTTTCATTTTTCTAAAATGAGTGAGACTATTCTTTGTCTATCTCTCTCCCTCTGACTTATTTCACTCAGCATAATAGATTCCATGAACATCCATGTATAGGAAAATGTCATGACTTTATCTCTTCTGATGGCTGCATAGTATTCCATTGTGTATACATACCACAGTTTCTTTAGCTACTCATCTGTTGAAGGACATCTTGGTTGTTTCCAGAGTCTGGCTATTGTAAATAGCGTGACAATGAATAGAAGTGTGAGGAAGGGATTTTTGTATTATATTTTTGTGTTCCTCGGGTAGATCCCTAGGAGTATAGCTGGATTGTATGAGAGTACAATTTCCAGTTTGATGAGGAATCTCCATATCGCTTTCCATAAAGGTTGGACTAGACAGCATTCCCACCAGCAGTGAAAAAGAGTTCCTTTCTCTCTACATCCCCGCCAGCACTGCTTGTTTTCCTTCTTTGTGATGTGTGCCAATCTCAGTGTCGTGAGGTGGCACCTCATAGTTGTTTTGATTTGCATCTTCTTGATGATTAGCGATGTTGAGCATGTTTTCATGTGCCTTTTGGCCATTTGCATTTCTTCTTTTACAAAGTGTCTGTTCATTTCTTCTTCCCATTTTTTTTGAGGGGGTTAGATGTTTTATTCTTGTAAAGTTTTGTCAGTATCTTGTATATTTTGGATATTAGTCCTTTATCTGATGGGTATTGGGTGAATAATTTCTCCCACTCAGTGGGTGGCTTTTGTATTCTGGGCACTATCTCCTTTGAGGTGCAGAAGCTTCTCAGCTTAATATAGTCCCATATGTTTATCTCTGCTTCCACTTGTTTGGAAAGTGCTGTTTCCTCCTTAAAAATGCCTTTAGTCTCAATTTTTTAATTTTTAAACATTTATTTATTTAGGTTTTGGGGCCTCACCCCGTGGTACTCAGGGGTCACTCCTGGCCTGGTGCTCAGAAATTGCTCCAGGCAGGCTTGGTGGATCATGTGGGATGCCAGGAATCAAACCCGAGTCCATCCAGGGTCAGCCATGTGCAAGGCAAATGCCCTACTGCTGTGCTATCACTCTGACCCTGAGACAGTCATTCTATTAAAGCAAAAACTATATTTAGGGGTCAGAGAGATAGCATGGAGGTAGGGCATTTGCCTTGCATGCAGAAGGACGGTGGTTCAAATTCCAGCATCCCATATGGTCCATCGAGCCTGCCAGGAGTGATTTGAGTATAGAGCCAGGAGTAACCTTTTTGATGTTTTGATGTGACCCAAAAAAACCAATATATATATATATATATATATATATACATACATACATACATATATATACTGTATTTATAATACTTGTACAGTGAGGTAGAGCAGAAGAAAGTTCCAACTAATATTAAGAGTGTAACATACAAGCCAGATTCATTATAATGAAATATGACAGAAACTAATAAAACTGAGGCTGCAAAATATTCATATAAAAATTTTAAATTCACTTCTAAATAAACTTGGATTAAATAAAGAAATCATGCTAGGAGCTATATAAAAAGAGCTTAGTATTGAACAATAGAAATTTGACTTAAAATCCTGGCATGCAGGGAAAGAGAAATATTACAAGGATGTTTATATTTTTAAATGGCTATTTTTGAAAAATAAAAGGCTAAAAATTATGAACTTTACAAGAGGTATGAATATCAGTAGGAATACATCAGAATAATCACAAAGAAAGCAAAAAAATGATGTGAACAAAATTAAGAAGAATAAAAATACAACAGAGAAAGTAATATGGTTTAAAAGTTAAAGTTGTCCTAAAGGGAAATTAAGTGGAAAATTGCTTTCATGACTGAATAAGAAATAATAATGATAATAAAAGAGTCAAGGTAGGGTACTGACCTCACATGTGTAAGGACGGGGTTCAATCTCCAGAATCACCACAGCAGAATTAAAATAACAACAACAACAAACCCCTTCATTTGATTGAAAAAGGACTACTGTGGATAAAGCAAAGAGTGTAGGAAAATGTAGGAACAACTTTTATGGCAACCAATATAAAATGTTAACAATATTAATAGCCAAATAATAGAGTTAATATCCAAAACTGATCCTAGAAAAATGAATAGTAAGACATTAACAACTTATAAGGAACTGATTTGGCATTTTGGATTTTCTGGCATAGAAAATATGGACCCATAATTACTTTATATGATTATTCAAACATTTAAGGAATATATAACTATAATCTCAAAGAAACTGGTAAGAAAAAAGAACTACTTTAATTTCAATAGTCTCAAACAGCTGAAGTCTGATAAGAAAGAACATAAATGAAAAAATCTTTGACCACATCAAGCAAGGCAAGCACCTTAGTCCCTGTACTATCTCTGTATCCTCTGCACTCTAACTTTCCTCTTTGCTTTTTCTTTTTTTTTTTTTTTTTTTTTTTTT